>JACYFF010002017.1:4791847-4819798 GCA_017589665.1 Selenicereus undatus | reverse complement strand
AAATTGTGTGTAAGTATTAGATTTTGTTAGTAGCCCTCATATGAGGCCAAGGGATGTGTTGAACATGAAAGTGATTATTGTCTCACAGTAATAAAATGAAAAAATATGAAAGTGGTTGTTATCCCATATGGATAATTAAAGGTTATATATATGCGCTTATAGGTTACTCCATTAATAACTAATTGACTGTGGGTTGAAACCTCATTTGAGTTTATATATATGACTTATTTATTTGTTTATGACCAACTTATATAAAAAATTTGATGTTTTATCAAATTGTTCACTATTTTTTTTCCTCATTCTTTCTTCGATCAATTGAATTGAACTACAATTGATCAACCATTCATCTCATATCAGACTCATCATGTATTCTCTTTATTGATTCGATTGATTATAGCTGATTTTTCCCTAATCTGATTCAGGACTCATTTGTTCATCTAGGTTTTTGATCAAATCACTGTTCGATCAAAATGAGTGTCAATCGCAACATCAATGCAAGTGATCTTCAAAATCCTCTGTTCGTACATGCAGTGGATGGTCCAAATACACTGTTTGTGGCAGAGAAACTTTCAAGATCATCAAATTATCACATAGACGAGATCTGGAGATCAGTCTCTCTACCAAGCGAAAATTAGGGTTCATTCAAGGAATCTTGACAAGACCTACAGGTGATCCTGTCAAAGTCGAGCTGTGGGATACTTGTAATAACTTAGTGATTGCATGGCTGATGAACAACGAGTCGGAGTCAATAAGCAAGTCCATATTCTTTGTACAATTAGCTTTTGAAATATGGAGTCAATTAGAGAAGAGATTTATTGTTGCACATGGCTCACATACATATCGTTTGAACATAGAAACATACACTGTGAAGCAAGAACATAAAAGTATCAGTGAATACTACACACAAATGAAATATGCTTGTTAGGAAATTGAATCAATGAATGAATTGCCTGTAATAACTTCCACTGCTGAAGATGTGCTTCAATTTCTCAATTGTGTGAGAAAACAGCAAGAAGAGCAGAGGTTGTTTCAGTTCTTAAATGGTTTGGATGACTGTTATCAACCTCAATGAAGTCACATATTACTCATGGGTCCCCTACCAAGAGTAGAGAGTGTGTGGCATATTGCAGCAAGAGGAAATGTAGGAGGAGATTCTGCAAGGATTGAAGTTTGCAACTGATTCAGCTACCCTGATGACTAAGAATAATGACAACAAATGCAATGTGTGGCACTAGAGGCCACTCTGGTGACAAATGCTGGCAAGTGATTGGCTATCCTACTTGGCATCCTCGATCCAAATGAAATCCTCAGAAAAGGAACTTGAAAAACAAGAAAAACCTTAGGCAAAGAGAAGATATCTCCTGGAGAGGTGAATTTCATCAATTGAGATATAGAAATCTGAGGTTGGAGGATAATCATCCTTTACCAGTCCTAGCCTATCTGCTCAGCAAATTGAACAATTGCTCAAGCTGATTCCATCCTCAATTGGTTGCACAAGTGGTGCAGGATCAGTTAAGTTTCAGTCTAACACAGTTGAGGAAGTTGAAGCTAACTTTGCTGGTAATACTCTAACATTCTCTACTGTAATAGGTAAGCCTTATTGGATAATTGACATTGGTGCCATTGATCACATATGTACTGACATAACATAGCTTCTGAAGCCTAGACTTGTATCTGCTCAGGCCACGATAAATTTACCTAATAGGCAATCTGCCTTAGTCACTTGCATAGGTAAGGTTGTTCTACTGAAACTCTTGAATGCCCTATGTGTCCCTTAGTTCAAATACAACCTATTATCTGTGTCTAAGTTGGCCAAGGATAGTGAATGTAGAGTTATCTTTTATGATAATCTCTATTTGATACAAGATTATGTTTCCAAAAGCATTAAAGGGATTGGTAAAGAGAGTCGTGGACTTCATCACCTTGTTGAGGTGTCTCAATAAGAGATACATCTTTGCAAAAATTAAGCTTGGCTTTTCCAAGCATCAAAGGAAGTGTGATACGTTGTATAAGCAATGCAGCTGGAGATGATGGATTCTATAATAACAAGGCCAATTTGAGGCAACACAGGCTGGGTCATGTACCAATGGCCAAGCTGAAATATGTCCCTGGAACACAATCCTTGAAAGACAAATACCAGCACTTCAACGTGTGTCACTTGTCCTTTAGCAAAACCCACACACCTATCATATGCTATGAAAGACACCAGTGGTGATGCACTTTTTTTGTTGATTCATAGGAATATTTGGGGACCCTATAGGGTTTATGCTTTTGGTCAAAACATATTTTTATTACTATAGTAGATGATTTTACACGGGCTATGTGGATATATCTTTTGGTATACTTTGCAAATGTTCTGCAACTTGCTCATGTTCTGCAACTATTTACATAATCAGTTTGGATATACAGTCAAGATAGTTAGAAGTTACAATGCACTCGAATTTGATACATTTGACTGCCAATCCTTTTTCGCTGACAAAGGTATCTTGTATCATACCTATTGTGTTAACAGACCACAACAAAATGGTCAAGTCGAAAGGAAACACAGATATTTTCTAGGAATTTCTATGGCCTTGAGATTCCAAGCTTCATTGCCCTTAAGATTTTGGGGAAACTATATGTTAACTGCTACCTACATTATTAATACGTTACCAACTGCAGTGTTGGGATACAAGACTCCATATAGCTTCTTCATCAGCCACCCAAGTGTGACCTCATGAGAGTGTTTGGATGTCTTGCCTTTGCCTCTAATCCAAGAAAAAATGGAGATAAATTTCAGCCTATGGCGTACCATATGTGTTTCTAGGCTGTCCCCCTCCATAAAAGGGTTACAAATTGTTGAATCTCTTCACTAATCATATTTCTATTTCTAAAGATGTGGTATTTCACAAATATGTGTTTCCATATCAAGACAAGGCAATAATTCAGTATTAAAGACCTTTAGTTATGCTACTGGCACAAGTGTCTACTTGGAAAGATGATTTTTGGCAAGTGTCAAATACATGCATACCAGGATCTTATCCTAATTCTAACATTGAGTTGATTGATCAGACAAATGCTGCAGAACCAGGACATAGTTCACCTCCACAAGTTCCTGTTACAACTAAAGCTTCTCGTGAAGTGATAACACCCTTGAGACAGTCCACAAAGATATCTAAAAGACCACAATGGTTGTCTGACCATATGAACATGGATTCTTCTGCTCAGGTTGTTTCAAGATACACTATCTCTGAGTTTGTTAGCTATGCACTTACAGCCTGCATATCAAACATTTGTTGTAGCAGTTAGTAGCACCATAGATCCTACCACTTTTGCTGAGATTGTTCAAGACACCAAATGGTGTACAACTATGAACCAAGAACTCAGGGTTGCGGAAGAGAATGGCACTTAGCAATTACTCCACTTCCCAAGGGGAAACAAGCCATTGGTTATAAATGAATCTTCAAAACTAAGTTTAGGTCAGATGGCTCTATTGACAAATACAAAGCCAGATTAGTTGCTCTTGGTTATAAACAAAAGTATTAGATAGATTATGAGGAAGCTTTGCACCTATAGCAAAAATGACAACTGTAAGAGCTCTCAAGGCAGGAGCAGCAGTGAGAGATCACATTCGGATGGATGTCTCAAATGCTTTCCTTCATGGTGACTTGAAAGAGAAGATCTACATGACATTTCCACTAGCTTATACAACATTGGGGGTGCTCAATTACTTTAGAAAATCCTCGGCCAAAGAGAATGCCAGAGCCAAGACTGGACAACCTGTGTGCAAATTGATCAAGTCATTGTATGGGCTCAAGCAAACTCCCAGGCAATGGTTTACTAAACTTTCATCAACTTTATTGGATTACGGTTTTCAGCAATCCAAAGCTGATTACTAACTGTTTTTTGACAACAAGGTGATATATATGTGGCTACATTAGTCTATGTAGATTGTATGATCTTAGCCGGGAATGATTCTGCTGAAATTACCAAAGTCAAATAGTTTTTGGCTTCCAAATTTTACATGAAATATTTGGGTAGCCTAAAATATTTTCTTGGATTAGAAATAGCAAGGTCAACTGTAGGCATTTACGTTTTAAGCTGAGTACACAATGGATCTACTTCAAGAAATGGGAATGACTAATGCTAAGCCACTTTAACTGCCTATGAGTTCTCATTTTAAGCTGAGTACACATCGGGATAGTAAGTTAGCATATCCTAATGGGTATAGCCAATTAGTTAGGAAGCTGATCTACTTCACAATTTCCAAACCTAACATTATATTTGTTGTACAACTGTTGAGTCAGATCATGCATGCACCATTTAAAGAGCATTTAATTGCAGCTAAAATATGCTGAGATATCTCAAGAATACTCCAGGGCAAGGTATTTCAATTTCAAGTCAATCACACCAACGTTCACTGCATTTTATGACTTAGACTGGGGGAGTTGTTCTGACTCTAGGGAGTCCACCACTAACTATTGTTTGATGTTGGGAAAATCTCCAGTCACTTATGTAGCTAAGAAGCAATCAATCACAGCTTATTCTTCATTAGAAGCTGAGTACAAAATCATTCCTAGTACCTACTGTGAAATGGTGTGGTTGTTGGCTATGTTTAAAGACATAGGACTAACCTCTCTTTGCTCATGTGACTCTTCATTGCGATAATCAAGCAACCCTTCACATAGCTCCTTACCCAATGCGTCATGAACACACTGAACACAGAGATTGATTGTCACTACATGCGCAATCAACTCAAAGCCAAACAAGTGAAACTTGCTTAGATTCGTATTTAAGACAATGTTGTTAATGTTTTCACTAAACCTTTATATATTTCTTTCAATCTCTTTCAACATGCAACTTGAGGGGGAGTGTACAAAGAAGAGGTAGCTGAGAGCTGAGTTTGTTAGGAAGTGACTACCTAGGATGCTGATGCGGTGATAGGGTCGTACGAGCATGGTAGCGTTATAGCAAATCAAGTTTGTCTCCCGCAAGGACTAGGTTTATCGATTGGGCTTTATACCCTTAAGATAGGCTAAGCGAATCAAAATTTCAGGTTTGAAACCAAACTAATCTATTATCTACTATAATGGATAAATAATTAAGAAATTTAATCAAATCAAGCAATTTTCTAACTCAAGAATTAATCAAGCACCTCTTCTTTAGATGGGTAATTCCAAAATGGATAATCGAATTATCAAGCCCCTCTTTCAAGGTGGAATGAAATTCTTAAATCTAATGAACTACCATTTCTCAAGGATCTTTGATTAATTTAAGATCATTAAGAATGAGATTATCAAATTTAGGAGCTTCTTAAACAGTGAGTCTTTCTCAAGATCCCATACTCTTAAGTTGAATCTTAGTTGTCCAACATATATTTTCGCATTTCAATTCTTAACCAAATGTCTAAAACAAGCAAGAAACTAATAAAGTTTTTCATGAGCAAACCAACTTCGAAGATTCAATAGAACAAAATCAACAAATCAAAAGCACTTTTGGATCAAAACAAGAAATTATTCATTTACAAGAATTCAACTCAATTCGAATATTAGCAATCCAAAACTTAACATAAAAATCAATAATAATTTGAAAGCATGATAATCTAAAAATAAAGGAGAAGAGAAGGGAGAAGAATTGCTCAGCTGATGCGTGCTTATAGATGCAAACGCGATCCGAAATCCTTGCAAATGTTCACCTTCAACTTGTTCTCAACTATCTCTAAACCTAAATTCTAATGTAATTGACGAAATTGACGAGAGGAAAAATGGAATGGTGAGGGTGAAATGAGGCCAAAAACAACCTTTTTATTAAGCAAATGTTGCACCCAAGTGTAAAAACCGCTTGGAAGTCAAAAAACGGTGAGAAAAGATGATAACATAAGGGAAAGGGGGCCACACCGACCATGAGCACCACCACGGGCAAACTGTGGGGGCCACTGGTCACACTAGTTCTCCTCTTTTATTCAACTATTTCTTCTAGAACCTTCTAGGTTGTGGTATTCACCACGATTGGTCCGTGTTCGGTGTCTTTAGGTCTCTCTTGCTATCTCCTTTGATCCTTAAGGCCTTAAAAATATTTATTCTACTCATATAACTTGACTCACAAAGTCAAATCTTCAAAAACTCTCAGAACAAGCGAAACCAAGCATAATAGTAGAAATAGGGGCACAAATTGTAAAATCAAGCATGTTAATCCCATAAAACGACTCACAAACACTTATAAAATCCTATGCAAATATGACATTCATCACTCCCCCATGCTTAAACCTTTGCTTGTCCTCAAACAAACACTAGAAAAAATAGACAAGTGGAGATGAATCAAAGATACAAAAATATAGCAACCTTCTTAAAAGTAGGCAAGTCAAGCATATTACAAGCAAGAATTGCAATCAATGGCAACCCCAAGTACTGCGCAAGACATTCCAAAATTAGGAGGAGGAGAAGGTTTTTGAAAAACTATGAAACCACAAGCTCGATACCAAACTTAATCACCCCCAAAGAACCACAAAGCCATCATGCAAGCACATCGAATGGAATAGAGCCAAATGGACTGGTAGAACCTCACTTTTGGAAAATGTGAATCACTCTCACTCATGTGTTTAAAAATATAGCATGGGTTCACTCAAGACTTATTCCAAAGATGCAATCTACCATATGCTTGCAAAGGCTCTCAAATTCTCCTCCACTAAAAACGCGATGCGCAAAATACAATCAAGAGGACTTTACATGGGTTGTAACGTGGGCTAAAAGGGTTAAGGGAAAGTAGTGCACTAATAAATTTGGGCAATGTGGAGCTATTTAGCCAAGTGACTAGGGAGTAATCAACAAACTACCAAACAACTATGAAGTTTATTAACTCTCCAAACCCTAACAATATAATAAACATACCCCACGAATGAAAGAGCAAATGAGTTAACAAAGATTGAACACATGCTATTTACATGCCCATTATCAATCACTTAGTTTTTGTTTTGGTTGTTTTTGTCTTTTTCCCTTCTTTTTTTTTCTCAACAAGATTTTTTTTCCTGTTTTTTTCTTTTATTCTTCTTATGGGAAATGAAACAAAATTTTCAATGATTGAAAAACATAGGATCGGTAACTATCAACTCACAACCTAATACATGTATATACACAACCTGGAACAGAGAAAACCACAAATGTTCAATTGCATCAATCGCTCAACAAACGAACACATCAAAGCCAGCTTAAACTCAAATAACTCCAAAACTACCCACTACGTAGATGATGTAACACAAGGGTAGGCTATCTGGCTACATGGTTAAAATATTCAAAAACAAAGAAATGTCTCTATCATATCATCAACTATACACTTGCTAATGTGGTTTAGAACAAGAGTCAAGGCAAGTTCTATATATGCAACATGGAAGAGTTACACACATGAAAGAATATACAAACATTAATGCTAAAGACTCTAGGTGCAGTATAGTTCTCAATCAAGACAATGGTTAGAACAAGAAATATTTACAAAACCTTCACAAAGTTTAGCACCAAAAGGAAGTACACAACAAAAGTTGCTCAACCTCATGAAGACCATCATGCCTAGCAGAAACATCATTAGAGGCATCTCAAACCAATCCACACCATCTCTACATGCAACCCTATATGCAAATCTAAAATATAGATAATGCAACACACCAGTGCAAAAGGAAGGAAACTTGAACCTACGAGCTTTAACAAGTATGCAAACTAGAAGCCAAATTGAAAACACGAAACTGCCATTCCCCAATTCTTAGATAAAGCATTATTATTCAAAGGAAAGAAAAGTATGAGAAGGGAAAGCAAAAACAAAATATAACGATCTCACCAGGTTAAGTGCTAGGTACACATAGGCTAAGGCCTCCCGGGGAAAGTGGAGCACCAGCCACTCTATCACAACTTCAAGACACGGCCCACCAACTTAGATGTGGGCAAGGCTTGCAAAAGCTTCTTAAACACTACTGCATAGGGCTCAGACGCTTGGCTAAAAGAAAGCATAAAGATGAACATAACAAAGAAAGTTAGTGTTCTCTTTAATAAACCAAACACCATAGAAAAATCACAAGAGAAATCAAAGAAAGTATTCCACGTGATTTTTCAAGGTGCATCCACTAGGTACATGCAACATGGGTCAAGGGAGACATTATACCCACTAAAGTAACCTAGGAATATAAAATTATCAACATTCTCGCCAAACATACTAAACATGTTATCGACATAGCCCAAAGCAATATTAGTATTATAAACCATAGGATTATCAATGGACGTATCAACGTAATACTCAGGGGAAAGAGATGGTAACAAATAAAGAGGGGAAACATGGCAATGATCAAGAGGATTGGGGAGAACAATATTACAACCAAGGCTAGGAAAGTCCTTATGCATAACGCATCATATGACCCCTCCAAAGGAGTCTCAACTAGATCATGTACCTCATCTAAAATATCTTCTGACTTAAAACATGTATCAACAACACTAAACCTAGCAACAACTCCAAAAGGCTCACCCGCCTCGAGCCCCGTGCACTAAGCTAAAGGGAATGATGAATCAGTAAGGTCAAGATAACATCTGTATCGTCACTGGGTGATGTAAAGTCAGGTTGAGCATAGCATGCATATTAGCATGAATTAGCTTCATAGTTAGCAGAATTACACAAGTCACGCCAAAAAGGGGCATATATAATAAGATATAGCATAGAACATACAAGGATCAAAGAATGAGTATCTAAAATTAATACTAGCCTTTTCAAACTCAAATGATCTCCACTCGAATAAATACCATGCCTCATCAACATTTTTAGCAAGAAAACCTAATACCCTAAAAGAGCTCAAGTTTTGCTATTGAAACCCTTATCAACAATGTCCAAAATTTTTCATTTACCCACACAATAATCACATTGAACAAGAAAGACATTCAATCGTTTAAAATACCTCTAAAATAATTCATGCTCGAATTGTGAAAAATGAAAAATTGCCATCGTTTTTTGTTTCTTTCAAAATTCTTTTATTTTTTTAATTTTTTTTTTGGTTTTGTTTTTGTTTTTTTAAAAAATTCTTAGTCAAATGTATTGAGAAAAACTCAATATTCAACATTAGTCCTTGGCAACGACGCTAAAGCCTTGATAAGACCACAACGCACAGTGGCATTGTAACAAATCAAGGTCATCTCCCACAATGACTATGTTGATTTATTGGGCTTTATCCAATTAAGATAGGCTAAGCGAATCAAAATTTGAGGTTTGAAACCAAAGTAATATATTACCTAATCTAATGGATAAATAACCAAGGAATTTAATCAAATCAGACAATTTTCCAATGCAAGAATTAATCGAGTGCCTCTTCCTTAGATGGGTACTTCCAAAACCAATAATCGAATTATCAAACTCCTCTTTCAAGGTGGAATGAACTTCTTAAATCCAATGAAATGCCACTTCGCAAGGGTTTTTGATTAATTTAAGATCATTAAGAATGTGATTATCAAATTTAGGGGTTTCTTAAATAGTAAGCCTTCCGAAGAGCCCACACACTTAAGTCAAATCTTAGTTTTTCAACATCTACTTTCACCTTTTAGTTCTTCAGCAAATGTCTAAAACAAGCAAGAAATTGTTCAAGTTTTCTACTAGCAAATCAAAGTCTAAGATTCAATGGAATAAAGCCAGCAAATCAAAAGCACTTTTATATCAAAATAAAAATTGATTCATTCACAAGAATTCAACTCAATTCCAAGATTAACAATCCAAAAGTTAACATAAAAATTAATAATAATATGAAAGCATAAAAATCTAAAGAGAAAAGAGAATAGAAGGGAGAGGAATTGCTCAGTTGATGCATGCTTGTATATGCAAACCCGACCCGAAATCCTCGCAAATCTTCACCTTAAAATTGCTCTCAACTCTCTCTAAATCTAAATCCTAATGTAATTGATGAAATTGAAGAGAGGAAAAATCAAATGATGAGGGTGAAATGAGGCTAAAAACAGCCTTTTTATGACAAAAATGCTGCAACCAACTATAA
Source organism: Selenicereus undatus (assembly GCA_017589665.1). NCBI lineage: Eukaryota > Viridiplantae > Streptophyta > Magnoliopsida > Caryophyllales > Cactaceae > Selenicereus > Selenicereus undatus. The sequence goes on along the minus strand of JACYFF010002017.1, from coordinate 4,809,810 downwards.
TAACTGCCTAGAAGTCGAATAACCGCGAGAAGATGATCTGGGTGAAAGGGGGCCACCATTGATTATGGGCAACACCATGGACAGACCGTGGAGGCCACTGGTCACACTAGTTCTCCTTTTTGTTTAACTCCTTCTCCTAGAACCTTTGAGGTCGTAGTATTGACCACGGTTGGTCCGTGTTGGGTGTCTTTGGGTCTCTTTTGCTATCTCCTTTGATCCTTGTGCCCAAGGTGCATAATACGACCCATCAGACCTTTAAAGTGCTAGTTCATTATGGGTTACATCTAATCGTACATCATATTCATAATGCACTAGTCCAGGTAAGACCTAGATATCTTACCCATCATAAGTTCATAGTTCATGCGTCATATTCCCCATATCCGCCCATGTGCCAAAACTAGCCCATTCTAGGCAAACCAAACCAAACCACAGTCATATTTAGGTTAGTATAGGTATGTGATTAACTTAAGAAAGACTTGAGTTTAACTTAGGCTCGTAATTCAGATCTCTAAGCCTAACTTATGACCTAGTCCAGGATAATGGTCGATTTCAGCATAAACCCCACATCTTAATCCCAACCTAAACCATTAAGCCTACCAAGCCATTCTCTTTCTCTTTGAAATACAAGTGACAAACTATTTCCTTCAGCCCATATCCAACACTAGTAACCTTTCATCTTCATTAAACTGCTGCCTTATTACTCAAGATAGGTAAGATTAAGGAGGTATATAAGCAGAGTCCACAAACTAGGAGACTCTTATCTCCAGAAGATCCCAAGGAACTCCTCTAGTTGGGTCGAAATCAAAATCTAAGTCAAAGTCTAACACTTCACTAATCCTGATGGCAGGAGGTAATGAATTGGCTCAACTGAAGAAGACGATGCAAAAAACACAAACTATATTAGATGAGAGTGGGAAGAAGGCATAATTGATGGCCACTACACTCCAAACTCGTATCAAGGGCATACCCACCAAAGCCACTAACACTTAGAAGGGCAACTACCAGAATAAGGATAAGAAAGACAATGGCTTTAGAAGCAAAGAAGTGTATACTCTAGGTTGCTACACAAAGCACACCTTTATTGACACCACCTATACTCAAACACTATAATGCTTGTATTCTAAAGGAATTATCAACCTATGCCCAATCAGGCCAGAGATAAAAGCACATGGAAGTGTAAGAATTGGGACCCGTAAAAGTACTGCAAATATCACCGAGTCAGGGGCCATGATACCAGGGGTTATTGGAGCTTCAAGAATAAGCTAAAAAGCATGTTGAAGTCAAGGGAGCTTCCTCCACCTGAAGCTACTCAGAACACCCAACCACGAGCATAACCTACTTGGCTTGCATGACAACATCCTAGGCATTTCGGACTACCAAAGTGAAAAGTAGGACCCATCTATTTACATAAGCGTGCCTTGTGGAATCCAAGACCAAAAAATTCCATACAAGATGACTTGATTTCTATTGAATTTAGAAGATATAATGCTCCCCAACCCATAAGTCACGTGCTGAATCATAGAGTCACTCACTTTCCTTTTTGTTGTAAATATCCAAGTCTGATGTAGGCTTGATTTATTAATAAAATCATCTCCTCCATTAGTTTTTGCATATTCTCATATTCCTTTTTTATGGAATGCTCATGTCTTGTGTTGAATCTAGGGTGAAACAAGGGAAAAAAAAAGAAAAGAAAAAATAAGGCCAGCTTGAACGCTTGGCGAGGCAGGCTAGCAAAATTAGAGGGAGAGAAATAAAAAAGAAACTAAAGATTTCAATCCATCATTTGAAAAACAAAAAATATCAAAAATTTCTTGCAATAATTCATATAGCCATAAGGATGTGACTAGCATAGGAGACCTCTTTACACAACCTGCATTAATACTTTTGTTAATCCTAGTAACTTACCACTTAGAAACCATTTGAGCCTTCAAATAAGCATGTTTCTTTCATAACTACATCTGACCTAACTACAAAGCGGGAATGTGTCATGGCAGGCATCAACATCAAAATCAACAATCAAAAAAACAAGAAGAAAAAAAAAGAGAGAAAAGTTCTAACCAAATGGTCCCGCCAAAGACAAAAAAAAGAGAGCTTAAAGAAAAGAGTTACTCATTCACACTAACTTCATCACCCACACACACTTGGGGATTTTATAAGGGTTATTTCAGCCTTCATGTCGATTTCCTTCCTTTGGCACCTTAATCCTAAAGCTTACCTTGAAAAGTCCTCCAGGAGGCATCTGGTTTTTAAGGTGCATGTTCTCAACCATGACTATAAATTCGAGAGTAAGTACTCACCTAGTATTCTCAGCTTTCCTAAATAGGTAGTTACCCATATGCAAGATCGGGACTGTCCTATATTTTCCTAGGTATTTAAGGCTCCCTTCATAGTGAACATTTCTCGATAAGGAGATAACAATAATCTTTGCACTAAACTAGTGCCTACTCTAGACAGCACTAGCAAAAGCATCTTCCAAACATAGAAAGGGTCCCATTTACTCCACTTGACTGGGGGCTACTGCAACTAAAACTAGCAAAAGAATCTTTGGTTATCACTATTCTGACACATCTATGGCTTCTGGCCCATGATTAACGAATACTCATTCCTTAAAAAAACGACTCTCTATCCTGGGCAGCTTAAGACCCATGACCTAGTTTAACCCAGTAGTCATCTAACTTTTTACCCTTTATCCTAAGCCACATAACATCACCATGCCTAACCCATCATCCTTCTACATGTTAATCAAGCCTTATCCAATGGACCCCTACATAGCATGGAACCTACATGCGTACGAGGCTAGGTCATCACATGTCTACATAGTCAGCACAATCATGTTTGCATAGTCAGCACAACCATACCCGTCTAGTCGAGCATGTATAATTAGCATATATGCATAGTCTAAGTCTTGCATTTTTTTTTGTAAAAGTCCAATGTATTCATAGTAAGTTAACATCGATGTATCATACCCAAGATTGATAGGATAACTCTGTTCATTACCATAGAACTCACTGTTCCTTCCACTAAAGAAGTAGTCAACGTAATGCGATGGAAAGCCCGAATCAACTTAAGTTTGGCTTGCATCCACATTTGAACCAGAGCCATCCCCAGGAGCCCAAGAGTGACGAGGAGGTTCATTATGTATAGTCCTAGATGACCAATATTGGTATAACATTTTGAGGAATCGGAGGCTCTCTTAGGGAAGAGGGAATAGTATAAAGATCTCGAGATCATAGATTTGAAGAGGTTCAATTTTTAAGATAAACCAGGATGGGGTCTCACCATGCCCGTGCAAGAGGATTCCTGAATATCTCGAGCCCTTGAAGAGGGATGTCTCCTCGATTGAGAGTAGCGATGTGGTGCTCGTCCAACATAATCCTTGGGACCCTTTTGTAAGAAAGAAGAAGCATTATAGACAAAAACAAAAGGGAAAAGGAAGAAAGGTGAAAAAGAGGAAATACTTCATCCGCTCAAGGATGATGACACGTCAGGTTCACAAATGCCTTAGTCATAGAGTGAAAATAGCACACCATCATACTTGATTACTCCAGGTTGTACTAAAAGACGCGGGAAATCGACCAATGAAAGAAAAGAAAGTAATGTATTTACCCCCATAAATGTGGGAGGAAAAGGAAGCTTGGGGCACTTAGATTCCGGCACTAGTGCAATCTGAACATACTGCTTAGGTTCTCCCTCAAGTGCCACATTAATGGTTAAGTTGAGCTGTAACGCCCTAGCCCCTTCTCGGGCCGCGAACAATTATCAGGAATGGCTCCAAAAATCGTCGAATGGCCCCACAGATCACCATAATTTTTTTTTGTGTGCTTCGTCCTCGCTCACGCACTACATGAGAAACTTTCCAGATGGTCACCCATCCCAAGATTGCTTCCCAACAAGCACGTTTAATTATGGAGTTCTTAAGAGTGGGAATCCCGAAAAGAAAGGTGCACCTTTGGTAATATAAATAGTCGCATCAAATCCTTTAAGCCACTTACGGGGTCTTACAATCACCCCTACTTGAAGCGCACAACGTCATCGTTGTGCCTCACTAACCGACCGACTTACAAATCCTCTTGACCAGTAGTCCACACCCAATATCCTTGCCCCTCTAGGTGACTGCCTAAGCAAGTAACGGTCGCGGATAGGCTCTAATACCATCTGAGTGCTCCGACCCCCTCTCGAGCATTGGACAATTTCTAGGAACGGGTCTAAGGATCATCAACTGGTCCAACAAATCACAAGTCTTTCAGGTGTGATTCGTCCTTGCTCACACGCTGCCTTAGAAACTTCCCAAAAAGTTGCTCATCCCAAGATTGCTCCTCAGTAACCACACTTAACTGTGAAGTTCTTAAGAGTGGGCTTTCCAAAAAAAAATGTGCACCTTTGGTGATATAAGTAGTCGCATCAAATCCTTTAAGCCACTTACGGGGTGTTACATGAGCATTGGAGCATCGACAAGCATGCCCTAGAAGAGGAAAGCAAGGAAAAAATGACAACACTTAAATGTTAATTAAAATGAAAGGCATGAGGAAGTAGATTACCAAGTGGGTTATAATCCAGTGAAGATATGCCCCATAGTCACCCTCATGGTTAATGAAGTCAACACAGTGACGACCGCCTTTTGTCTCCACCATGTATACTATGGATGGACAAAGTTCTAGCATAAAACATAGAACACAGAGGATCCAGTGGAATGTAAGGTGGCCGTTGCAATGTAAGGTGGCCATTGCTGGAGACTTTAAGATGATACCCTTTCACCTAAGTACTAAATAAAATGAAAAGGTTCTTCCATCAAGATATATCTATGGGCGTAATATTGGTTGCCTTGATTTCAGGGGGATCAGCGCAAACACCCCACAGTGGAAGTTACCCTGTGAACCACCATCGTCTCAGTGAAATGTAACAATAATAAGCAAAATCAGTTATCATACCATGGTTAAGTTATTATAGCTCTCTGATGCTGCTACAAACTTCTCGACCAAAACTTTCGTTGAATTTGATTATCTTTCGTTGATGAAATCATCGCAAGAAAACAGGAAGGTTTCCTGGGATCCATGTGATAGCGGTAGAAAATATTCACTGCAAAAGACAGCAAAACAATGATGGGAGTTTGAAAAAGAAAAGTGGAGATAGTTGTGGTATTATTACCTTGATTATTTTCCGTATGCAACCAAGAACAAACTGGAGGTCTTTTCACCCGGGTTGTACTAGTCTTTCATAATCCACTTTGCATGTTGTGAATTAGAATAACATATGCAGCCACTTCCCAATTCAAATGACTCACTCTGTGTAAATAAACAAGGTAATGAAAGTAGCAGTTGTTACCTAGTTCCATAAAAATAATGGTGCTGAAGAGAAGAGCTAAAATGATATGAGATTGTTGATCAGGCATATGTGCGACTTAACTAACATCATTCTGCATCAGTAAAAAAAGAAAGGTGTAGGGAAAGCTATCCCATGGGGTTTATAAGCCCAAAACACTCAAAAAGGCAAGCCCACTCATGGTGAAAGTCTTCTTGCTACATTAATATGTCACCATAAAATCTGAGACCTTAGTCTAGCAAAATCAAAAGTTGAAATAGCCATCTCCCCAAAAGGCCAATGAACGGTGTTAGTAGTATCCCAAGATCTCTTCCACAATTGCACGAGTGACACAACAATCGATCATTTGGGATATCCCTTCTAAGTCAAATAGAAAGATCCAAAGCAAACATTCTCCAGAACAGTCCAGATTTGGATTTCCTTACACCTTAGGTCGATGGTGAACTTTTTAGGGGCATCTCCACCCTTGAAAAGACCATCCTTGAAGAAGAAGAAAAATCAGACAACATGATTTGAACAACAAAAGAAAGAAAGAAAAACTCGAAAGAAGATCATTCACCTTTTCTGTACCAGCCATGGCATTCAGTCTCAATAAGAATATCAACACCATCACTAAGCTTCAATGGGTCTCCATACCCTTTTAATAAATAAATCTTGTGCAAGTCTTTCTTAACAGGATCAATAAGGATGATGAGCTCTTCTTAGACTCATACTTGAAAGCACTTAAAAGTTATAAAAGCAAGAGAAAGCAGAGGAGAATGGAAGAGGAAGGGAAGCACAATTTAGGAGTGGATTGAACACTCCACAAGCCAAACTATATATTTGTAGGGAAAATGAGGATAAAGAAGCTAAAACAGAACCCTGCTAGGTTACCCCCAATTCGCATGGTCATATTCTTTCACAATGGGCTCAAATGCAAACAAACAAGAAAGACGGAAATAAAGGGATGCCAAGCACGAGGACCTGGTCGGGATCCCCACGCCTCACATGGGAATAATCCCTCTATGTGCATGGGAACTTACAAGAATCAAAAGAACACAAGCATGCAAACAAAGAAAGAAAAGCCAAAGTAAGAAATATGGTTAACAAAACCCAACCGACTTCCACCATCTTATGATCACATTTCTGTTAGAAATGCAAATGAAGAAGAAGCAAAGGCAAAGAGGATCCAAGGGATCATCTACACCCATGAGTATCCAAAGCATGCATGCAAGGTTAAGAAAAAAAGAAATACTTAGTATTTAAAGAAGAAGAAGCCAAAGCAAAGAGGATATAATGGATGATCCACATCCATGAAAATTCAAAGCATATAAGAATGGAATAGTTACAAAAGTATTTGAAAATATTCATCAAAGTCAAAAGCTAAAATTAATAGCCCCAATATAACAGGACATTTCACAACTTGCTAGATTAGAAAAAAGGTCTACCACTCCAATGATACGGAAACTTGCTCAACCAGCAAAGAGGTCCCTATTCTAGTAATACGGAAACCGGCTAAAGGCTAAATTCATGAATTTGTTTAACTAACAAGAAGGTACGCTACTTCAGCGATACAAAACTTGCTCAAACGGAAAAAAGGTTCGCTGTTCTAGCAATAAGGATAAATTCGCAAATTTGCTTAACCAATAAAAATGTTCGCTACTCCAGTGACACGAAAACTTGACCATTAAAGAGGTCGCCATTCCAACGATATAAAAGCCTACTAAAGCATAAATTCATGAATTTACTTGACCGACAAAAAAGATCCGCTACTCTAGTGATACGGAAACTTGTTCGACTGATAAAAAGGTCCACTGTTTGAGTGATGTGGATAAATTCACAAATTTGCTTGACTGACAAAAAGACCTACTATCCCAGCGATACAGAAACCTGCTCGACTGGTAAAGAGTTCCGCTATTCCGGTGAAACAGAAGCCTGCTAAAGGATAAATTCACGAATTTCTTGACCATTAAAAAGGTTTGATACTATAACAATACGGAAACTTGCTTGACCTATAAGAAGGTTAGCTATTCCAGCAATACAGATAAATTCATGAATCTGCTTGACTAACAAAAAGGTCCATTACTCCAATGATATGGACAACTACCTGACCGGCAAAGAGGTCTGCTACTCCAGCGATATGGGAACCTGCTAATCAAGTGAAAGGATAAATTTGGGAAGTTGCTTGACCGACAAAAAGGTCCGCTACTCCAGCAACAAGAAAATCTACTAATTTTCCAAGTCAGGACAATATGCATCAAGCACCGTCATAGCAAAGGTAACAAGGTGCCAAGTCTCAAGATACCAGGCATGGATTCTAAATCATCATTGCCAGTTAGACAATTACAAGAAGCAACTATTACTTTGACCTTCGTCGTACTGCGACTGCGTGAAAGTGGGAGTTAATTGTAGACGACTATGTAATCGCAAAATTACAAAGATTGAATTTTTTATAGATTCAATTGAATGAATTGGGTACAATCTCTATCAATACAATGATCCTCTAATTCTTTCTCTTTTTAGGATGGATTTTTCAACCTTTGAATCAAGGGGGGTAAGGGCTTATTCATAGGAAAACTTCCCCTCTCCCCTTTTGAAAGTCAAGATGAGCCTTGACTTGGGGTTTGAGCCTTTAACCTGGGTTTTGGGCCTTGACATGGATTTTAGGCCTTTCAATCAAGCCTCATCCTGGATTGCTTTGACTTTTGTTTGCTTTGACTTTGACTTTAACTTTGACCTTGACTTTGGGAGTCTCCTGGGCTTGGGCCGAGCATTGACTTGGAAGTCTAATCGAGCTTTGACTATACGTTGACTGGAGAGTCGTTTTGATGTTTGACTTGTGAGTCGATGTAGGTCTTGACCGTTGACTTTAACCTTGACTTTGACTTTGATTGCTCCTTGACTTGGACGTCGTTCGGGCTTTAGGTCGTGACTTGACTTGGTAGTCGTCTTGAGCCTCGGTTTGGGCTTTGACTTGAATTTTGACTGAGCTTGGACTTGGAAGTCATTTGGGCTTCATCCTGGGCTTGACCTGTGAGTCTTTTGGGCTTGACTTGTAAGTCTTTAGGCTTGATTAAGCTAATTGAAAGGGTTGACCCAATTAATTAATTTAGTTTACTTTTGGTACAACACGAATAAATTTTTAGTGCCTACAAATTGCCCCCTCGAGACAAGGTCATGTATTAGGCTTGTTGTTTGAGCGTGACTGAAGTCTCGAATATTTATATATTTGACTTGCTATATTGAGAGTCCACCAGTGTCACAAACCTTGTCGATCAAGGATATGCAACCACTAGATCGAGCGTAATAACCAAGGGGTTAATGTTTGGTGAAACACAAAATGTGGTGTTCACAGATACGAGCCAAAAGGAAACAAAATACAGTTTAAAGCTGAAGGTTCCAGGCCCAGTTTCGGCTTAACAGCAAGTTGGTGCAACTGGTCTAGGTTTTTTGGGTGTGTGGCCTAGCCTGTTTTCCTTTTTGTTTTGTTTTGCATGGGCCGGCCTATCTCAGCTTGCCCCCCCTTTTTTTTCTTGACCTTTAATTTGCGTGGGCTTGGGCTGCCTTAGGTTTGTTTCTGCCTAGAGCCTAGCCTGTTTTGTTTCACTTAAGTAAGATGCATGCCGCTCATGTGACCAATTCTGTCTTCTTTTTTCCGTTCTCTTTCTTTGGCTTGCAGGCTTAGACTGGAATCCGTTCCTTCCTTCTTTTAGGCAGGGCCCAGACGGGCTTCAACTTCCCTTTTCTCCTTCTAGACCCAACTTCCCAACTTCTTTCTTCATTTAGACCACGCATGCCACTCACGTGACACGATACTATGCTGTTTTCTTCTTTCTTTGGCCTCGACCAGCTACCAAACGCCCTAAGCTCACGCCATCCATCAACTCTGCGTAACCCTCAACTCTCCCTCATTCCTCCCAATATTTGCGCCATCACAAGATTCCTTATTTCTGCAACCTGTTCTTGTACAAGCTTCCTTCTTCCTCTGGGCAACCAGGACGCCTACCTGCTGCTACGCCTAGACCCGAGACTCCATTTCTTTTGCTGTTGATGCTACTATCTCGCGGTGGGAGCTCTAAAAATTTAATCTTGGACGACCATTCTCAATCCTTGTAGAGGTATCCACTCTTCTCAATCATCTTCTCCTCTTTTTCTTTTCATCTTGTCCTTGTTTGACTGAAAGCTTTGTGCTTTCAATTGTTTTTTTTTTTTGGCCAGAAAACTTTCTTTGAGCCCCCATAAAAAGGAAGGTAATGACTTTGACCCTCCCCCCTTTTTTTTGTAAAATGGTTGGCTCTGTTTTGTGCTGTGACCAAAAGGAATGCGAAGGCCATGGGTACACCTACAAAATTTGAACCCCCTCTTTTTTTTTGCGTTAATATGTGGCTTCGAATCCATATTCGTCAGTCCCTTTGGTGTCTCTTGTATTATTGCTCTATATGTGTGCTTGGAAACAGGGGATTGCTTTGTTCGCATTGTAACTCCATACCCCTTTTTTTGCTGACCCAAAATTTAGGTTCAAAGGACTTTTGGTTTAGATTTTGGGTTTGGGTAGATTGAGGAGAGAGAGAAGTGAGATGGAAGCTATTGGAGAGAGCCCCCCTGGTTTTTGTTTAGCCATGAGAGGGAAACGGACATGGTCTTTGTGTGCTACTGTGAACATGAGTGTGAGGAAGAAAAGAGGAGTGGAAAGATTGAAGTTTGACCCTATTTTTCTCTCTGTTCGAATTCTCTAAGTGATATGGAGGATTTTGCCAAATTATACCAAGGTGTTGCTTTACTTTTCTTCTTTTTTTTGTTTGCACATTGTACACTTTATTGCTATGTGATGCTCTTTCTAGAATTTGAAGATGCATGCTAAAAGAAATCAAGGAAGCCCCTGAAAATTTAGCACACTTAAATCACCTGATGCTTGCTCTTCCTTTTTTTATTTGGAACATGTTGATTTTGGGTTTTCAATGAAGTTTTTTTTTTTGTTGAGAATTTGGGTTTGCTTTGATTTGGGAGAATTAGGAGAATTTGGGTTTTGAAGGGGTGCATGGGTGAATTGAGTAGTTTGCCTAAGGAGTAAAGAACCTTGCTCCTCTTTTTTTACCAAGCTATATCTAAAAAACAAGGAATTTTCTTTATGCTCATCAAGTCATGGGGCCTTGATAATTTTTGAAGAGATTTTTGTTCGGAAGAATTTGGGTTTGACTCAATTTCAAGTTTTGATAATGGAGATGGAATTGGCCTAAGTGTACTTCTCTTGCGAGCTTGACTTCCATTATGAATGTATCGTACCTTGTGGTTTTTTTTTTGGTGTATTGAATAATAAAACATGCATAAGTATCCTTCTTTATGAATAAGGGCATTAATTTTCATGACTAGGCCATTCATAAAAATGAAGAGTTCCCTCATGCTTATTGGTGGTGATGCAACATTGCGTCCATTTGTGGCCACATTTCTTTCATATCTTATGCTATTTTTGGGTGCCAAAGACCTTTTTTTTTTGCTTGTGCAGGTGGGGAAGCCACTAGAAGAACCACTTACGAAACAGTTCGTTGCTAGGCCTTGGGCCTATAATGAATACCGATACGCATGAAAGTTGTATGAAAACTTGAAGAACCACTTGCGCCACGGTTCGCTAGGCCTTAGGCCTAGAACGGATATTGATACACATAAAAGTGGTATGCAGACTTGAAGAACCACTTGCGACATGGTTCATCGCTGGGCCTAAGGCCTAGCAGCAGATACTGATACGTATGAAAGTGGTATGCAGACTTGAAGAACCACTTGCGACACTGTTCATCGCTAGGCCTTGGGCCTAGAACAGATACTGATACGCATGAAAGTGGTATGAAAACTTGAAGAACCACTTGCGACACAGTTAGCTGCTAGGCCTTAGGCCTAGAACAGATACCGATACGCATGAAAGTGGTACGAAGACTTGAAGAACCAATTGCGACATGGTTCGCCGCTAGGCCTTGGGCCTAGAACGGATACCGTTACACACGAGATGGTATGAAAACTTGAAGAACCACTCACGACACCATTTACCGCTAGGCCTTGGGCCTAGAACGGATATCGATACGCATGAAAGTGGTATGAAGAGCGAGGAGCAGCGGGCGGCAGGCAACCAATATTTAGATTGATTATGATTCACACTTCTCCCTGCTTTAGTATTTATTTTGCCTAGATGCTGCTTTGTTTGCTGATCTCCTTCCTGAAAAAGAAACTAACTTTGTGTTTTCTTCTATTTTCAAATGATTTATAATGGTGCATCTTAAGGAATTTCAGCGCGACGGTAAGCTTCTTCTTTTCGTCGTGGATAAGGAAGATGACAAACCCCAATTAAGGAGTGGCTTCCGAATCTACCGTTCTTTGAGGAGGCCGAGAGCTAATCAGGCACCTATTATAGAGTCATCATCCTTTCCTTCTAAGTTCTCCTTCCGAGTAGAAAAGGGCACGGAAGATGGTTTAGTCGGGCACTTCCAGCAGAGCACATGTCATGACAAGTTCAGCCTTCTCACTTAATTCCCTATGCTCGGGCGCCGTATTATATCTGGGCAGTCCAGATGGGGCCCGAACATGCTTCTCTATGGCCACTTCGGCTGAATTCCCCTATACTGGGAATGGACAAAGTATGTGCTCTGTTGTTGTAAGGCACGCTTGCCAAGATGTGCTTCATACGAGGCGGTGTATGTCTCACTCTACTCCTACAGCCGTGACATGCATGTTGTGCATGCCTTTTGCGAGAGTTGGTATCCTATCACCAAGACTCTTCACACAATATCCGAAGAAATGTCTATCTCATTATGGGATTTGCACAAGCTTGGTGGACTCTCAATCAGTGGCAAGATCTATGATGAGACCATCACTTGCCTCCAAGCCTTTGAGCATCGGGACAAGCAGAATCTGAGGACTATGCCATCTTCCTGCAAATTCCTGTTCGTTGCTTTTAGATGCTTGGAAAAGGTACTTATCTGTGAGAAAGGCGTCAGTGCTAAGGCTTGGATTGATTTCTGATGCAAGAAGAAGCTCACCCATAACCCGCCAACGCAGTGTCGCCCTCGTAGCTCGTCTTCCACAACGATGCAAAATCCAAGTGGTCAGATTCAGCCCTAAGATCCTTGTTGGAGTCGTACAAAGTTAGAAGTCTTCAGAAGCCTTGGCGTTCCCAAAGAGAAGAGGGAAATCACCTATCTTGCTGCATACCTATCATGTTGGCTATGTGTTTTTGCATTTTCTGAGACTGGGGAGAAGCTCATTCGTCGTGGCACTTTTGTGCCTGCCAACACGATGGCGTTTGGTGTTATTTTCAGTTTAGCAGTCCCTGTGCTAGCTAGCATTTACCATGGCCTTAATGGGATTCCTAAAACTGCGAAGCCTTCCCATTCACCGTCATTCTTTCCCTGCCACTATCTCTACGGATGGCTCGCCCATTATTTCAATACTCACCATGTCTTGCAGCCTCCCCCTCCGGGCCCTTTGATGGTGCGTTATTCCGGGTCACAAATGGTGCACAACGACCTTGGGGATGCTCGTGAGCTTATACATGAGGGTAGAGTATCAAACATGAGTTGTCTAAGGCTGGGAAGAAATTGATCAAAGACCCTTATCGACATGGGAATTTAGATGTGGATAAGTCAGGTTACCTGGTCTCTCTTCGAGATGGTTTCCTTTCTATTCATCAGGGCGCGACCTTCTATATCGAACACTACAGCCCACATCGGTTCAGCAAGCAGTTTGGGTTCTGCTAGGGGATCCCCAGAGTACTTCTCGAGGATCCTTGCACCCGGGAAGTGTCATATGAGAATGTCCTTCTATATTGGAAGCGACTCCTCTTCTTAGGGACTACGTCTCGGGGCATTCTTCCTTGTTGCTACTTGGTATTGAGTCAACACATCTCCTCAACTTACAAGATTTGGTGGTCCAAGGTGACCATTAGTGACCTTCAATCCAATGCTTCCATCCTGTAGAAGAGTACGAAAGCAAGTTCATCCAAGTAAGATAAGGATGCAGAGGCTGGCTCATCGAAGAAGGCTAAAGGGAATAAAGGAAAGGATCATATGGCTGATTTAGATGCTGAGGGCTCGGAGTCTGGTGATGATGCTCTAGGGTCCCCGAGAGTTCACCTTGCTGACAGAAAGCGAGGTATGGCGCCGGGTAGTGACAGTGAGCCAGAGTCTCAAATGAACTTCAGACATGGGGGGCGCAAGAGGTGCCAGACTATGACCCCCAGGGATGCCAGAGTCAACCTTGGGGATGACTTTTTTGATGACGTCCTAAGCTGCTCAAGCAAGCCATCTAATCTTAAAGACGTATGCACCCTTCCCTTACCTTTTACTGTCATTTTCTTTTCCCTTGTTGCTTTGGTTTTGATTAGTACGTAATGATTCCATACTTATTTTGTTTCACCCCTCTTTTTTTTAGATTGGGGAGTTTGACATAGCACAAGAGGCTACACCAATTGTTGACGAGCAGTTACTCGATGATGTTAGCCATGCTGCTAAACCTTCTGGCCCCAAGGCAACCCCGGTCATTGGCAAGGACAATGAAATTGTGAGGAGGCAAGCATCCCCTCACAAGGTTGTGAGTTCAGCTTCCAGGGGAACGGAGGCCTAGCGCGCATCAGCTACTTAGAGCCAGCATTCAGTTGATGGACCTAACTCTCTAGAGGTAGCCACGAAGGGGTTACTCACTGCTGCCGCTGATGTTGACACTCATGGGGGTTCAAAAGGAAGGCCCTATTGTGTAGCTGCTCCCTCCACTACTTCTTTTTGTCCTGGACCTGACTCCCAAAGTATCTTCACCACCACCATTAAAGTGATGGGATCCGAGTACTTGACCAGTTTGAAGAATGCAAAATTTGATGAAGTAGAGGGAAGACTTCAAGGTGCCCCAATGATCTACAAGGAGATTGAGCGGCTTTGTGGAGACCCAACCCCTTTGAGGAAGAAGGTGGAGGATTATGGGAGTGTTGTATCAGCCTTTTTATCATTAAAGAATACAACTTCCTCATGCCGCCACCCAGATGATGTGGCAAAGGAGAAGGCGCTGTGCACAGAGTAAGTTGATCTTGCGTGCTCATGCCTTGCCACGGGGCGTGTAGATCTTGGTGCTGCGGCAGAGGAACTCAAGGGAGTGGTGCAGAGGATTATTGATTTAGAGGACGTGCTTCACCTTGCCCGAGAATAGGAGCGCTCGCTTAAGGGTAACATTCAGGTCCAATCTTCCCTATTAGAGGCTGCTGAGCAGGAAGTTGATGTGAGATCCAAAGCTCTTGCCGACCTTGAGATGGTGCCCACTCTTTCCCCTAATGATGCCAATGAGTTGGAGAGGCATGAACATGTCATGCTAGCACTACAATCCACGTTGAACCCCGACACTTGGATGTACGCAGATTGATGTATCGCTCAGCTTGTTTTGTTCTCTTTTTTTTATAATAAACATTTGTGATGGATTTTGTGTCCTCTTTTATATGAAATTTGATTGCCACCCTACTATCCCTCTTTCGTTATGTTTAACTGAACTTGGTATTTTATTTACCAAGCTGCCTACGTACTTATGAAAACTTTGCAATTCCCAATAAGATCAAGTCATCACATAGTTCAACAAAATAAATTTTGTATATATTTGTTTTTCAGTGCACAGCTTATACTCTTGTGGCCAGGATTATTACAATGAATTTTTTGTTTGAGTTTCTTTTTACTGTTCACAGTTTATACTCTAGCGGGCCAGGAGTATTACAATGGAATTTAACTTAAAAGAATGAGTAGTTTAGGCTCTTACTTAGGAGCTTTACAATATCCTATATCAAGGGTAGTAGCGCTTTAAGAACTTGCCCTTTATGGGTCCTACCAAACCCCTTGTCCGTCTACTATTTTATAGGCACCATTTGAGTAGACCTCGCGGACAATATAAGGTCCTTCCCATTTGGGAGCGAATTTGCTTCCTATCTTATGGGTCATGATGATTGGCATTTTTAGTGCAAGCACCTGATCCCCAACTTGGAATGAGCCTGGCTGAACCATTTTGTTGAAAGCACTTGCGAGACGAGCTCAGTAGCATTCTAGCTTTTGTTGTGACTGAAGTCTCTTCTCATTAAGGGCCTCCAGCTCAGCTAAGCGAAGCTTGTGATTTTCATCTTCCATCAGACCTTCCTGTATGGTCATGCGAAGTGACGGGATTTGGAGCTCCAATGGTAGTACAGCTTCAACTCCATACACTAGAGCCGAAGGGATCGACTGTGATGGTGTCTTGTATATGGTTCAGTACGCTCAAAGAGCATCCCCTAGTCTATCGTGCCAATCCCTTTTAGAATTTGCAGCAACTTTTTTGAGTAAGTTGCAAAGTGTTTTATTAAAGGCTTTCGCTAAGCCGTTTATAGGGACATGGTATGTGGAAGACTTGTGCTGGGCAAACTTAAAATTCTCGCACAGGCTAGTCAACAGGCTGTTGAAGAAGGGTTTACAATTATCAGTGATAATGTACCTCGGTAAACCATATCGATAAATAATGTGCGCGCTTACGAAGTTGACCACATTTTCTTTTTTAACCTCCCTTAATGGAATTGCTTCTGCCCATTTGGAGAAGTAATCAGTGGCAGCCAAGATGTACGATTGACCAGCTGACGATTTGGGCGTGATTGGTCCGATGACATCAAGCCCCCATGCCTCAAAGGACCAGGATGCAACCGTTGGGTGAAGAGGTTCTGGAAGTTGATGTATGAAGTTGGCATGGAACTGGCAAGCATCACACCTCTTTGCATAATCCATCTAATCTTGCACCATAGTGGGCCAGTAGTAACCCATCCTTTTAATGTGGTCGTGTAGCCTAGGCCCTGATTGGTGCGCTCCACACACGCTTGAATGAGCTTCCGCCATTGCTTGCTTTGCTTCTTCTAAGTCCAAGTATCGTAACCAAAGGCCAAGAAAAGAGCGTCGATAAAGTGTTCTGTTGTAGCAAAGGAAGTTCGGAGCTCTCCGTTGTATTTCAATCTTATGCCTTGGGCCACTAGGAAGTTTTCAGTGCTCTAAGTGATCAATTATAGGTTGGCACCAGCCTTCTGTATCTATTTTAGGAACACATATCATGTTGATGCCTTCCTCTGAGTCTTCATCATTAGGCGGAACAACCCATCAGCTACATACTGGAATCGTCATTCCTTCTTCTGCCCCCAGTACCAAACTAGTTGCAAGGCTTGCAAGTGCGCGTCAGCCATCTTATTGGCAGTCCTTGGCTTGTGCTCTAACTTGACCATGTCCAACTTGTTTAGCAGGCATAATACTTACCTATGATATAGGACAATGTCCTCTTTCTTAACCCCGTGCTCTTCAAGTAGTTGATTAATGACCAATTGCGAGTCATCATATATGTTGAGCTCAGTAACCCCCCATCACAATAGCCATTTGAAGACCTAAGCTGAGCGCTTGGTACTTCGCCACATTGTTAGAGTATAACTGAGTAAGTATAAATGAATACGGGAGAATGTGATTTTCAGGGGAGACGAAAACCACTCTTTCACTAGCGCTATCTCGCTTAGCTACACCATCAAAATACATTTCCCAGGGAGGGAGGATATCGATGTAGAACACTTCTTCCCCTGGCAAATCATGATTTAGCTCCCAATCATCAAGAATTAGATGATCTGCTAAGAAATCTACCAACGCTTGCCTCTTGCCGCTTTTTGAGGTACATAGACAAGGTCGTACTGCTTTAAGATGACAGCCCATTTTGCCAGTCGCCCATTTAAGATTGGCCTAGACAAGATGTACCTAATAGGATCAACTTTAGAGATCACTTGCACTGTATAGGCCTGTCTGTAATGCTAGAGTTTCTGGATGGCAAAGATGAGCAACAAGCACCTCTTTTCAATGAGGGAGTACTTTAATTTAGCGCCAACCAGCGTACGACTTAAGTAGTACAGGGTGACTTCTTTTCCTTCCTCATTTTCCTATACACATAATGCTCCTAAGGATTTTTCCTAATCTACAATGGACAGTCTATGAGGCTCGCTAGGGATGGGTGCTTCCAACATTGGAGGATGGGACAAATACTCTTTTATTTTCTTAAAAGCCGTATGACATGATTCATCCCACTCAAACGGTGCCCCCTTTTTCATAAGGTGGCTGAAGGGATGGCAACGTCCTACAAGATTTGAGATGAATCTTTGGATATATGCCAAATGACCGTGAAGTCCTCGAAGCTCCCTGAGATTCTTAGGCTCAGGCATCTCTTGAATTGCCTTGATCTTCGATTGGCCGATCTCAATTCCCCGGTGGTGAACGATAAAGCCCAAGAATTTCCCGGAGGTGACACCGAACAAGAACTTGAGTGGGTTCATCTTCAATTGACATCTCCGTAATTGCCCAATGATTAGAAGAAGATCTTGTAAGTGGTCCTGTTTTTGGACTTGACCACCAAATCATTGACTTAACACTCAACTTTTTTTGTGAAGCATATCCTCGAAAATTGTTTGCATTGCCTTTTGGTAAATTGTTCCTGCATTCTTAAGTCCGAAGGGCATCACCTTATAGCAAAAAATGCCTTTAGGTGTGCGGAAAGTTGTGGCCTCTTGATCCTGTTGGGCAAAAATTTAATAAAAATAAATAATATGCACAACACAACTTTCCACACACCTAAAGGCATTTTTTGCTATAAGGTGATGCCCTTCGGACTTA
>JACYFF010002017.1:4754046-4791747 GCA_017589665.1 Selenicereus undatus | reverse complement strand
AAATTGTGTGTAAGTATTAGATTTTGTTAGTAGCCCTCATATGAGGCTAGGGGATGTGTTGAACATGAAAGTGATTATTGTCTCACAGTAATAAAATGAAAGAACATAAAAGTGGTTGTTATCCCATATGAATAATTAAAGGTTATATATATAAGCTTGTAGGTTACTCCATTAATAACTAATTGACTGTGGGTTGAAACCTCATTTGAGTTTATATATATGACTTATTTATTTGTTTATGACCAACTTATATAAAAAATTTGATGTTTTATCAAATTGTTCACTATTTTTTTTCCTCATTCTTTCTTCGATCAATTGAATTGAACTACAATTGATCAACCATTCATCTCATATCAGACTCATCATGTATTCTCTTTATTGATTCGATTGATTATCGCTGATTTTTCCCTAATCTGATTCAGGACTCATTTGTTCATCTAGGTTTTTGATCAAATCACTGTTCGATCAAAATGAGTGTCAATCGCAACATCAATGCAAGTGATCTTCAAAATCCTCTGTTCTTACACGCAGTGGATGGTCCAAATACACTGTTTGTGGCAGAGAAACTTTCAAGATCATCAAATTATCACATAGACGAGATCTGGAGATCAGTCTCTCTACCAAGCGAAAATTAGGGTTCATTCA
Source organism: Selenicereus undatus (assembly GCA_017589665.1). Taxonomy (NCBI): domain Eukaryota; kingdom Viridiplantae; phylum Streptophyta; class Magnoliopsida; order Caryophyllales; family Cactaceae; genus Selenicereus; species Selenicereus undatus. The sequence continues at coordinate 4,791,102 of JACYFF010002017.1, read as the reverse complement.
AGGAATCTTGACAAGACCTACAGGTGATCCTGTCAAAGTCGAGCTGTGGGATACTTGCAACAACTTAGTGATTGCATGGCTGATGAACAACGAGTCGGAGTCAATAAGCAAGTCCATATTCTTTGTACAATTAGCTTCTTAAATATGGAGTCAATTAGAGAAGAGATTTATTGTCGCACATGGTTCACATACATATCATTTGAACATAGAAACATACACTATGAAGTATGAACATAAAAGTATTAGTGAATACTACACACAAATGAAATATGATTGTTAGGAAATTGAATCAATGAATGAATTGCCTGGAATAACTTCCACTGCTGAAGATGTGCTTCAGTTTCTCAATTGTGTGAGCAAACAGCAAGAAGAGCGGAGGTTGTTTCAGTTCTTAAATGGTTTGGATGACTGTTATCAACCTCAATGAAGTCACATATTACTCATGGGTCCCCTACCAAGAGTAGAGAGTGTGTGTGGCATATTGCAGCAAGAGGAAATGTAGGAGGAGATTCTGCAAGGATTGAAGTGTGCAACTGATTCAGCTACCCTGATGACTAAGAATAATGACAACAAATGCAATGTGTGGCACTAGAGGCCACTCTGGTGACAAATGCTGGCAAGTGATTGGCTATCCTTCTCAGCATCCTAGATCCAAATGAAATCCTCAGAAAAGGAACTTGAAAAACAAGAAAAACCTCAGGCAAAGAGAAGATATCTCCTGGAGAGGTGGATTTCATCAAATTGAGATATAGAAATATGAGGTTGGAGGAGAATCATCCTTTACCAGTCCTAGCCTATCTGCTCAGCAAATTGAACAATTGCTCAAGCTGATTCCATCCTCAATTGGTTGCACAAGTGGTGCAGGATCAGTTAAGTTTCAGTCTAACACAGTTGAGGAAATTGAAGCTAACTTTGCTAGTAATACTCTAACATTCTCTACTGTAATAGGTAAGCATTATTGGATAATTGACACAGGTGCCATTGATCACATATGTACTGACATAACACAGCTTCTGAAGCCTTGAGTTGTATCTGTTAAGCCACGATAAATTTACCTAATAGGCAATCTGCCTTAGTCACTTGCATAGGTAAGGTTGTTCTACTGAAACTCTTGAATGCCCTATGTGTCCCTTAGTTCAAATACAACCTATTATCTGTGTCTAAGTTGGCCAAGGATGGTAAATGTAGAGTTATCTTTTATGATAATCTCTATTTGATACAGGATTATGTTTCCAAAAGCATTAAAGGGATTGGTAGAGTCGTGGACTTTATTACCTTGTTGAGGTTTCTCAATAAGAGATACATCTTTGCACAAATTAAGCTTGCCTTTTCCAAGCATCAAAGGAAGTGTGATACATTGTGTAAGCAATGCAGCTGGAGATGATGGATTCTATAATAACAAGGCCAATTTGTGGCAACACAGGCTGGGTCATGTACCAATCGCCAAGCTGAAATATGTCCCTGGAACACAATCCTTGAAAGACAAATACCGGCACTTCAGCGTGTCACTTGTCCTTTAGCAAAACACACACACACCTGTCATATGCTATGAAAGACACCAGTGGTGATACACTTTTTTTGTTGATTCATAGGAATATTTAGGGACCCTATAGGGTTTATACTTTTGGTCAAAACATATTTTTATTACTATAGTAGATGATTTTACACGGGCTATGTGGATATATCTTTTGGTATGCTTTGCAAATGTTCTGCAGCTTGCACATTTTATGCAACTATTTACATAATCAGTTTGGATATACAGTCAAGATAGTTAGAAGTTACAATGCACTCGAATTTGATACATCTGACTGCCAATCCTTTTTTGCTGACAAAGGTATCTTGTATCATACCTATTGTGTTAACAGACCACAACAAAATGGTCAAGTCGAAAGGAAACACAAATATTTGCTAGGAATTTCTATGGCCTTGAGATTCCAAGCTTCATTGCCCTTAAGATTTTGGGGAGACTATGTGTTAACTGCTACCTATATTATTAATACGTTACCAACTGCAGTGCCGGGATACAAGACTCCGTATAGCTTCTTCATTAGCCACCCAAGTGTGACCTCATGAGAGTGTTTGGATGTCTTGCCTTTGCCTCTAATCCAAGAAAAACTGGAGATAAATTTCAGCCTATGGGGTTCCATATGTGTTTCTAGGCTGTCCCCCTACATAAAAGGGTTACAAATTGTTGAATCTCTTGACTAATCATATTTCTATTTCTAAAGATGTGGTATTTCTCAAATATGTGTTTCCATATCAAGACGAGGCAACAATTCAGTATAAAAGACCTTGAGTTATGCTACTGGCACAAGTGTCTACTTGGAAAGATGATTTTTTTGCAAGTGTCAAATACATGCACACCAGGATCTTATCCTAATTCTAACATTGAGTTGATTGATCAGACAAATGCTGCAGAACCAGGACATAGTTCACCTCTACAAGTTCCTGCTACAACTAAAGCTTCTCGTGAAGTGATAGCACCCTTGAGACAGTCCACAAAGATATCTAAAAGACCACAATGGTTGTCTGACTATATGAACATGGATTCTTCTACTCAGGTTGTTTCAAGATACCCTATCTCTGAGTTTGTTAGCTATGCACTTACAACCTGCATATCAAACATTTGTTGTAGCAGTCAGTAGCACCATAGATCCTACCACTTTTGCTGAGATTGTTCAAGACACCAAATGGTGTACAACTATGAACCAAGAACTCAGGGTTGCGAAAGAGAATGGCACGTAGCAATTACTCCACTTCCCAAGGGGAAACAAGCCACTGGTTATAAATGAATCTTCAAAACTAAGTTCAGGTCAGATGCCTCTTGGTTACAAACAAAAGTATGAGATAGATTATGAGGAAGCTTTGCACCTATAGCAAAAATGACAACTGTAAGAGCTCTCATGGCAGTAGCAGCAGTGAGAGATCACATTCGGATGGATGTCTCAAATGCTTTCCTTCATGGTGACTTGAAAGAGATCTACATGACATTTCCACTAGCTTATACAACATTGGGGGATTACATCAGAAACTCCTCGGCCAAAGAGAATGCCAGAGCCAAGACTGGATAACCTGTGTGCAAATTGATCAAGTCATTGAATGGGCTCAAGCAAACTCCCAGGCAATGGTTTACTAAACTTTCATCAACTTTATTGGATTACAGTTTTCAGCAATCCAGATCTGATTACTCACTGTTTTTTGACAACAAGGTGATACATATGTGGCTACATTAGTCTACGTAGATTGTATGATCTTAGCCAGGAATGATTCTGCTGAAATTACCAAAGTCAAATAGTTTTTGGCTTCCAAATTTTACATGAAATATTTGGGAAGCCTAAAATATTTTCTTGGATTAGAAATAGCAAGGTCAACTGTAGGCATTTACGTTTTAAGCTGAGTACACAATGGATCTACTTCAAAAAATGGGAATGACTAATGCTAAGCCACTTTAACTGCCTATGAGTTCTCATTTTAAGCTAAGTACACATCAGGATAGTAAGTTAGCAGATCCTAATGGGTACAGCCAATTAGTTGGGAAGCTGATCCACTTCACAATTTCCAAACCTAACATTATATTTGTTGTACAACTGTTGAGTCAAATCATGCATACACCAATTAAAGAGCATTTAATTGCAGCTAAAATGTGCTGAGATATCTCAAGAATACTCCAGGGCAAGGTATTTTACTTTCAAGTCAATCACACCAACGTTCACTGCATTTTATGACTTAGACTGGGGGAGTTGTTCTGACTCCAGAAAGTCCACCACTAACTATTGTTTGATCTTGGGAAAATCTCCAGTCACTTATATAGCTAAGAAGCAATCAATCACAGCTTATTCTTCATCAGAAGCTGAGTACAAAACCATTCCTAGTACCTACTGTGAAATGGTGTGGTTGTTGGCTATGTTTAAAGACTTAGGACTGACCTCTCTTGCTCATATGACTCTTCATTGCGATAATCAAGCAACCCTTCACATAGCTCCTTACCCGATGTGTCATGAACGCACTAAACACATAGAGATTGATTGTCACTACATGCGCAACCAACTCAAAGCCAAACAAGTGAAACTTGTTTAGATTCGTATTTAAGACAATGTTGTTAATGTTTTCACTAAACCATTATATATTTCTCAACACAAGTATCTTCTTTCCAAGTTGGTTGTTTTCAATCTCTTTCAACATGCAACTTGAGGGGGAGTGTACAGAGAAGAGGTACCTGAGAGTTGAGTTTGTTCGGAAGTGGCTACCTAGGATGTTGATGCGGTGATAGGGTCGCAAGAGCATGGTGGCGTTATAGCAAATCAAGTTTGTCTCCCGCCAGGACTAGGTTTATCGATTGGGCTTTATACCCTTAAGATAGGCTAAGCGAATCAAAATTTCAGTTTTGAAACCAAACTAATCTATTATATACTCTAATGGATAAATAATTAAGAAATGTAATCAAATCAAGCAATTTTCCAACTCAAGAATTAATCAAGCACCTCTTCTTTAGTTGGGTAATTCCAAAATGGATAATCAAATTATCAAGCCCCTCTTTCAAGGTGGAATGAAATTCTTAAATCTAATGAACTACCATTTCTCAAGGATCTTTGATTAATCTAAGATCATTAAGAACGCGATTATCAACTTTAGGAGCTTTTTAAACAGTGAGTCTTTCTCAAAATCCCACACTCTTAAGTTGAATCTTAGTTGTCCAACATCTATTTTCGCATTTCAATTCTTAACCAAATGTCTAAAACAAGCAAGAAACCGATAAAGTTTTTCATGAGCAAACCAACTTTGAAGATTCAATAGAACAAAACCAACAAATCGAAAGCACTTTTAGATCAAAACAAGAAATGACTCATTTACAAGAATTCAAATCAATTTGAATATTAGCAATCCAAAACTTAACATAAAAATCAATAATAATTTGAAAGCATGATAATCTAAAAATAAAGGAGAAGAGAAGGGAGAAGAATTGCTCAACCGATGCGTGCTTATAGATGCAAATGCAATCCGAAATCCTTGCAAATCTTCACCTTCAACTTGTTCTCAACTGTCTCTAAATCTAAATTCTAATGTAATTGACGAAATTGGAGGAAAATGGAATGGTGAGGGTGAAATGAGGCCAAAAACAACCTTTTTATCACACAAATGTTGCACCCAAGTGTAAAACCGCTTGGAAGTCAAAAAACCACGAGAAAAGACGATAACATAGGGGAAAGGGGGCCACACCGACCATGAGCACCACCACGGGCAAACTGTGGGGGCCACTGGTCACACTAGTTCTCCTTTTTTATTCAACTGTTTCTTCTAGAACCTTCTAGGTTGTGGTTTTCACCACAATTGGTCCATGTTCGGTGTCTTTAGGTCTCTTTTGCTATCTCCTTTTATCCTTAAGGCCTTAAAAATATTTATTCTACTCATATAACTTGACTCACAAAGTCAAATCTTCAAAAACTGTCAGAACAAGCGAAACCAAGCATAATAGTAGAAATAGGGGCACAAATCGTAAAATCAAACATGTTAATCCCATAAAAAACTCACAAACATTTATAAAATCCTATGCAAATATGACATTCATCACTCCCCCATGCTTAAACCTTTGCTTGTTCTCAAACAAACACCAGCAAAAACAGACAAGTGGAGATGCATCGAAGATACAAAAATATAGCAACCTTCTTAAAAGTAGGCAAGTCAAGCATATTACAAGCAAGAATTGCAATCAATGGCAACCCCAAGTAATGCGCAAGACATTCCAAAATTAGGAGGAGGAGAAGGTTTTCGAAAAAGTATGAGACCACAAGCTTGATACCAAACTTAATCACCCCCAAAGAACCACAAAGCCATCATGCAAGCACATCGAATGGAATAGAGCCAAATGGATTGGTAGAACCTCACTTTTGGGAAATGTGAATCACTCTCACTCATGTGTTTAAAAATATAGCATGGGTTCACTCAAGACTCATTCCAAAGATGCAATCTACCATATGCTTGCAAAGGCTCTCAAATTCTCCTCCACTAAAAATGCGATGTGCAAAATACAATCAAGAGGACTTTACATGGGTTGTAACGTGGGCTAAAAGGGTTAAGGGAAAGTAGTGCACTAATAAATTTGGGCAATGTGGAGCTATTTAGCCAAGTGACTAGGGAGTAATCAACAAATCACTAAACAACTATGAAGTTTATTAACTCTCCAAACCCTAATGATATAATAAACATACCCCACGAATGAAATAGCAAATGAGTTAACAAAGATTGAACACAAGCTATTTACATGTCCATTATCAATCACTTAGTTTTTGTTTTGGTTGTTTTTTTTCTTTTTTCCCTCTTTTTTTTCTCAACAAGATTTTTTTTCCTATTTTTTTCTTTTATTCTTCTTATGGGAAATGAAACGAAATTTTCAATGATTGAAAAACGTAGGATCAGTAACTATCAACCCACAACCTAATACATGTATATACACAACCCAGAACAGAGAAAACCACAAATGTTCAATTGCATCAATCTCTCAACAAACGAACACACCAAAGCCACTTTAAACTCAAACAACCCCAAAACTACCCACTACGTAGATGATGTAACACAAGGGTAGACTATCTGGCTACATGGTTAAAATATTCAAACACAAAGAAATGTTTCTATCATATCATCAACTATACACTTACTTATGTGGTTTAGAACAAGAGTAAAGGCAAGTTCTAGACATGCAACATGGAAGAGTTACACAAATGAAAGAATATACAAACATTAATGCTAAAGACTCTAGGTGTAGTATAGTTCTCAATCAAAACAATGGTTAGAACAAGAAATATTTACAAAACCTTCACAAAGTTTAGCACAAAAAGGAAGTACACAACAAAAGTTGCTCAACCTCATGAAGACCATCATGCCTAGCAGAAACATCATTAGAGGCATCTCAAACAATCCACACCATCTCTACATACTACCCTATATGCAAATCTAAAATATAGATAATGCAACACACCAGTGCAAAAGGAAGGAAACCCGAACCTACGTGCTTTAACAAGTATGCAAACTAGAAGCCAAATTGAAAACACAAAACTGCCCTTCCCTAATTCTTAGATAAAACATTATTATTCAAAGGAAAGAAAAGTATGAGAAGGGAAAGGGAAAACAAAATATAACGATCTCACCAGGTTAAGTGCTAGGTACACCTAGGCTAAGGCCTCCCGGGGAAAGTGGAGCACCATCCACTCTATCACAACTTCAAGACATGGCCCACCAACTTAGATGTGGGCAAGGCTTGCAAAAGATTCTCGAACACTACTACATAGGGCTCACACGCTTGGCTAAAAGAAAGCATAAAGATGAACATAACAAAGAAAGTTAGTGCTCTCTTTAATAAACCAAGCACCATAGAAAAATCACAAGAGAAATCAAAGAAAGTATTCCACGTGATTTTTCCAGGTGCATCCACTAGGTACATGCAACATGGGTCAAGGGAGACATTACACCCACTAAAATAACCTAGGGAGACATTATACCCACTAAAGTAACCTAGGAATATAAAATTATCAACATTCTCGCCAAACATACTAGACATGTTATCCACATAGCCCAAATCAATATTAGTATTATAAACCATAGGATTATCAATGGACGTATCAACGTAATACTCAGGGGAAGGAGATGGTAACGAATAAAGAGGGGAAACATGGAAATGATCAAGAGGATTGGGGAGAACGATATTACAACCAAGGCTAGGAAAGTCCTTATGCATAACGCATTATATGACCCCTCCAAAGGAGTCTCAACTAGATCATGTACCTCATCTAAAATATCTTCTGACTTAAAACATGTATCAACAACACTAAACCTAGCAACAACTCCAAAAGGCTCACCCGCCTCGAGCCCCGCGCACTAAGCTAAAGGGAATGATGAATTAGTAAGGTCAAGATAACATTCGTATCGTCACTGGGTGATGTAAAGTCAGGTTGAGCATAGCATGCATATTAACATAAATTAGCTTCACGGTTAGAAGAATTACACAAGTCACCCCAAAAAGGGGCATATATAATAAGATATAGCATAGAACACACAAGGATCAAAGAATGAGTGTCTAAAATTAATACTAGCCTTTTCAAACTCAAATGATCTCTACTCAAATACGTACCATGCCTCATCAACATTTTTAGCAAGAAAACCTAATAACCTAAAAGAGCTCGAGTTTTGCTATTGAAACCCTTATCAACAATGCCCAAAATTTTCCATTTACCCACACAATAATCACATTGAACAAGAAAGACATTCAATCGTTTAAAATACCTCCAAAATAATTCATGCTCGAAGTGTGAAAAATGAAAAATTGCCATCGTTTTTTGTTTCTTTCAAAATTCTTTTTTTTAAAATTTTTTTTTGGTTTTGTTTAAAAAAAAATGTTTAGTCAAAGGTATTGAGAAAAACCCAATATTCAACATTAGTCCCTGGCAGCGACGCTAAAACCTTGATAAGACCACAACGCACAGTGGCATTGTAACAAATCAAGGTCATCTCCCACAATGACTATGTTGATCTATTGGGCTTTATCCCATTAAGATAGGATAAGCGAATCAAAATTTGAGGTTTGAAACCAAAGTAATATATTACCTAATCTAATGGATAAATAACCAAGGAATTTAATCAAATCAGACAATTTTCCAGCGCAAGAATTAATCAAGTGCCTCCTCCTTAAATGGGTACTTCCAAAACCAATAATCGAATTATCAAACTCCTCTTTTAAGGTGGAATGAACTTCTTAAATCCAATGAAATGCCATTTCTCAAGGGTTTTTGATTCATTCACCAAATTTAGGGGTTTCTTAAACAGTAAGCCTTTTCGAAGAGCCCACACACTTAAGTCGAATCTTAGTTTTTCAACATCTAATTTCACCTTTTAGTTCTTCACCAAATGTCTAAAACAAGCAAGAAATTGTTCAAGTTTTCTACTAGCAAATCAACGTCTAAGATTCAACGGAATAAAGCCAGCAAATCAAAAGCACTTTTAAACCAAAATAAAAATTGATTCATTCACAAGAATTCAACTCAATTCCAAGATTAACAATCCAAAAGTTAACATAAAAATCAATAACAATATGAAAGCATAAAAATCTAAAGAGAAAAGAGAAGAGAAGGGAGAGGAATTGCTCAGTTGATGCATGCTTGTATATGCAAACCCGACTTGAAATCCTCGCAAATCTTCACCTTAAAATTGCTCTCAACTCTCTCTAAATCTAAATCCTAATGTAATTGATGAAATTGAAGAGAGGAAAAATCAAATGATGAGGGTGAAATGAGGTTAAAAACAGCCTTTTTATCACAAAAATGCTGCAACCAACTATAATAACCGCCTAGAAGTCGAATAACCGTGAGAAGATGATCTGGGGGAAAGGGGGCCACCATTGATCATGGGCACCACCATGGACAGACCGTGGTGGCCACTGGTCACACTAGTTCTCCTTTTTTGTTTAACTCCTTCTCCTAGAACCTTTGAGGTCGTGGTATTGACCACGGTTGGTCCATGTTGGGTGTCTTTGGGTCTCTTTTGCTAACTCCTTTGATCCTTGTGCCCAAGATGCATAATATGACCCATCAGACCTTTAAAGTGCTAGTTCATTCTGGGTTACATCCAATCGTACAGTTCATTCTGGGTTACATCCAATCGTACATCATATTCATAATGCACTAGTCCAGGTAAGATCTAGATATCTTACCCATCATAAGTTCATAGTTCATGCATCATGTTCCCCATATCCGCCCATGTGCCAAAACTAGCCCATTCTAGGCAAACCAAACTACAGTCATATTTAGGTTAGTATAGGTATGTGATTAACCTAAGAAAGACTTGAGTTTAACTTAGGCTTGTAATTCAGATCTCTAAGCCTAACTTATGACCTAGTCCAGGATAATGGCCGATTTCAGCATAAACCCCACATCTTAATCCCAACCTAAACCATTAAGCCTAACAAGCCATTCTCTTTCTCTCTAAAATACAAGTGACAAACTATGTTCTGCAGCCCATATCTAACACTAGTAACCTTTCATCTTCATTAAACTGTTGCCTTATTACTCAAGATAGGTAAGATTAAGGAGGTATATAAGCAGAGTCCACAAACTAGGAGACTCTTGTCTCCAGAAGAGCCCAAGAAACTCCTCTAGTTGGGTCGAAATCAAAATCTAAGTCAAAGTCTAACACTTCACTAATCCTGATGGCAGGAGGTAATGAATTGGCTCAACTGAAGAAGACGATGGAAAAAACACAAACTATATTAGATGAGAGTAGGAAGAAGGCATAATTGATGGCCACTACACTCCAAACTCGTATCAGGGGCATACCCACCAAAGCCACTAACACTTAGAAGGGCAACTACTAGAATAAGGATAAGAAAGACAATGGCTTTAGAAGCAAAGAAGTGTATACTCTAGGTTGCTACACAAAGCACACCTTTATTGACACCACCTATACTCAAACACTAGAATGCTTGCATTCTAAAGGAATCATCAACCTATGCCCAATCAGGCCAGAGATAAAAGCACATGGAAGTGTAAGAATTGGGACCCGCAAAAGTACTGCAAATATCACCAAGTCAGGGGCCATGATACCAGGAGTTATTGGAGCTTTAAGAATAAGCTAAAAAGCATGTTGAAGTCAAGGGAGCTTCCTCCACCTAAAGCTACTCAGAACACCCAACCCCGAGCATAACCTACTTGGCTTGCATGACAACGTCCTAAGCATTTCGGACTACCAAAGTGAAAAGTAGGACCCATCTATTTACATAAGCATGCCTTGTGGAATCCAAGACCAAAAACATCCATACAAGATGACTTGAGTTCTATTGAATTTAGAAGATATAATGCTCCCCAACCCATAAGTCACGTGCTGAATCATAGAGCCACTCACTTTCCTTTTTGTTGTAAATATCCAAGTTTGATGTAGACTTGATTTATTAATAAAATCATCTCCTCCATTAGTTTTTGCATATTCTCATATTCTTTTTTTTTATGGAATGCTCCTGTCCTATGTTGAATCTAGGGTGAAAAAAGGGAAAAAAAATAAAAGAAAAAATAAGGCCAGCTTGAACGCTTGGCGAGGCAAGCTAGCAAAAGTAGAGGAAGAGAAATAAAAAAGAAACTAAAGATTTCAATCCATCATTTGAAAAACAGAAAATATCAAAAATTTCTTGCAATAATTCATATAGCCATAAGGATGTGACTGGCATAGCAGACCTCCTTACACAACCTGCATTAATACATTTGTTAATCCGGGTAACTTACCACTTAGAACCCATTTGAGCCTTCAAATAAGCATGTTTCTTTCATAACCACATCTGACCTAACTACGGAGTGGGAATGTGTCATGGGTGGCATCAACATCAAAATCAACAATCAAAAAAACACGAAGAAAAAAAAAAGAGAGAGAAAAGTTCTGACCAAATGGGCCCGCCAAAGACAAAAGAAAGAGATATAAAAAAGAGAGCTTAAAGAAAAGAGTTACTTATTCACACTAACTTCATCACCCACGCACACTTGGGGATTTTATAAGGGTTATTTCAACCTTCATGTCGATTTCCTTCCTTTGGCACCTTAATCTTGAAGCTTACCTTGAAAAGTCCTCCAGGAGGCATCTGGTTTTTAAGGTGCATGTTCTCAACCATGACTATAAATTCGAGAGTAAGTACTCACCTAGTATTCTCAACTTTCCTAAATGGGTAGTTACCTATATGCAAGATCGGGACTGTCCTATATTTCCCTAGGTATTTAGGGCTCCCTTTATAGTGAACATTTCTCGATAAGTAGATAACAATAACCTTTGCACTAAACTAGTGGCTACTCTAGACAACACTAGCAAAAGCATATTCCAAACATAGAAAGGGTCCCATTTACTCTACTTGACTGGGGGGCTACCGCAACTAAAACTAGCAAAAGAATCTTTGGTTATCACTATTCTGACACATCTATGGCTTATGACCCATGATTAACGGATACTCATTCCTTAAAAAAATGACTCTCTATCCTGGGCAGCTTAAGACCCATGACCTAGTCGAACCTAGTAGTCATCTAACTTTTTACCCTTTATCCTAAGCCACATAACATCACTATGCCTAACCCATCATCCTTCTATATGTTAATCAAGCATTATCCAATGGACCCCAACATAGCATGGAACCTGCATGCATACGAGGCTAGGTCATCACATGTCTACATAGTCAGCATAATCATGTTTGCATAGTCAGCACCTAGTCGAGCATGTATAATTAGCATATATGCATAGTCTAAGTTTTGTATTTTTTTGTAAAAGTCCAATGTATTCATAGTAAGTTAACATCGATGTATCATACACAAGATTGATAGGATAACTCTATTCACTACCATAGAACTCACTGTTACTTCCACCAAAGAAGTAGTCAACGTAATGCGATGGAAAGCCGAATCAACTTAAGTTTGGCTCACATCCACATTTGAACCGGAGCCGTCCCCAGGAGCCCAAGAGTGACGAGGAGTTTCATTATGTATAGTCCTAGATGACCAACATTGGTATAACATTTTGAGGAATCAGAGGCTCTCTTAAGGAAGAGGGAATAGTATAAAGATCTCGAGATCATAGATTTGAAGAGGTTCAATTTCTAAGACAAACTAGGATGGGGTCTCACCATGCCTGTACAAGAGGATTCCCGAATATCTCGAGCCCTTGAAGAGGGGCATCTCCTCGATTGAGAGTAGCGATGTGGTGCTCGTCCAACATAATCCTTGGGACCCTTTTGTAAGAAAGAAGAAGCATTATAGACAAAAACAAAAGGGAAAAGGAAGAAAGGTGAAATAGAGGAAATACTTCATCCGCTCAAGGATGATGACAAGTCAGGTACACAAATGCCTTAGTCACATAGCGAAAATAGCACACCATCATACTTGATTACTCCCAGTTGTACTAAAAGACGCAGCCCAATAAGTAAGTGCGGGAAATCGACCAATGATAGAAAAGAAAGTAATGTATTTACCCCCATAAATGTAGGAGGAAAAGGAAGCTTGGGGCAGTCAGATTCCGGCACTAGTGCAATCTGAACATACTGCTTAGGTTCTCCCTCAAGTGCCACATTAATAGTTAAGTTGAGTTGTAACGCCCTGGCCCCCTCTCGGGCCGCGAACAATTATTAGGAACGGCTCCAAAGATCGTCGAATGGCCCCACAGATCACCATAAATCTTTTCTGCGTGCTTCATCCTCACTCACGCACTGCTTGAAAAACTTCCCAGGTGGTCACCCATCCCAAGATTGCTCCCCAGCAAGCACGTTTAATTATGGAGTTCTTAAGAGTGGACATCTCGAAGAGAAAGGTGCACATTTGGTGATATAAATAGTCGCATCAAATCCTTTAAGCCACCTACGGGATGTTACAATCACCCCTACTTGAAGCGCACAACGTCATCGTTGTGCCTCACTAACCAACCGACTTACAAGTCCTCTTGACCAGTAGTCTACACCCAATATCCTTGCCCCACTAGGAGACTGCCTAGGCAAGTAACGGTCGCGGATAGGCTCTAATACCATCTACAGCGCCCCGGCCCCCTCTCGGGCATTGGACAATTTCCAGGAATGGGTCTAAGGATCATCGACTGGCCCAACAAATCACAAGTCTTTCACGTGTGCTTCGTCCTTGCTCACATGTTGCCTTAGAAACTTTCCAGAAAGTTACTCATCCCAAGATTGCTCCTCAGCAACCACACTTAACTGTGAAGTTCTTAAAAGTGGGCTTCCCAAAAAAAATGTGCTCATTTGATGATATAAGTAGTCACATAAAATCCTTTAAGCCACTTACGGGGTGTTACATGAGCATTGGAACATCGACAAGCATGCCCCAGAAGACGAAAGCAAGGTAAAAATGACAACACTTAAATGTTAAATAAAATGAAAGGCATGAGGAAGTAGATTACCAAGTGGGTTATAATCCAGTGAAGATATGCCCCATAGTCACCCTCATGGTTAATGAAGTCAACACAGTGACGACCGCCTTTCGTCTCCACCATGTATACTATGGACGGACAACGTTCTAGCATACAACATAGAATGCAGAGGATCCAGTGGAATGTAAGGTGGCCATTGCTGGAGACTTTAAGATGATACCCTTTCACCCAAGTACTAAATAAAATGAAAAGGTTCTTCCATCAAGATAAATCTATGGACGTAATATTGGTTGCCTTGATTTCAGGGGGATCAGCACAAGCACCCCACAGTGGAAGTTACCCTGTGAACCACCATCGTCTCAGTGAAATGTGAACAATAATAAGCAAAATCAGTTATCATACCATGGTTAAGTTATTATAGCTCTCTGAAGGCGCTACAAAGTTCTCAACCAAAACTTCCGTTGAATTTGATTATCTTTTGTTGATGAAATCATCGCAAGAAAACAGGAAGGTTTCCTGGGATCCATGTGATAGCGGTAGAAAATATTCACTGTGAAAGACAGAAAAGCAATGATGGGAGTTTGAAAAAGAAAAGTGGAGATAGTTGTGGTATTATCACCTTGATTATTTTTTGTAAGCAACCAAGAACAAACTGGAGGTCTTTTCACCCCAGGTTGTACTAGTCTTTCGTAATCCACTTTGCATGCTGTGAATAAGAATAACATATGCATCCACTCCCCAATTCAAATTACTCACTCTATCTAAATCAACATGGTAATAAAAGTAGCAGTTGTTACCTAGTTCCGTAAAAATAATGGTGCCGAAGAGAAGAGCTAAAATGATATGAGACTGTTGATCAGGCATATGTGTGACTTAACCAACATCATTCTGCATCAGTAAAAAAAGAATGGTGTAGGGAAAGCTATCCCATGGGGTTTATAGGCCCAAAACACTCAAAAAGGCAAGCCGACTCAAGGTGAAAGTCTTCTTGCTACATTAATAGATCACCACAAAATCTGAGACCTTAGTCTAGCAAAATCAAAAGTTGAAATAGTCATCTCCCCAAAAGGTCATTGAAGGGTGTTAGTAGTATCCCAAGATCTTTCCACAATTGCACGAGTGACACAGCAATCGATCATTTAGGATATCCCTTCTAAGTCCAATAGAAAGATCCAAAGCATACATTCTCCAGAACAGTCCAGATTTGGATTTCTTTACACCTCAGGTCGATGGTGAACTTTTTAGGGGCACCTCCTCCCTTGAAAAGACCATCCTCGAAGAAGAAGAAAAATCAGACAACATGATTTGAACAACAAAAGAAAGAAAGAAAAACTCGAAAGAAGATCATTCACCTTTTCTGTAGCAGCCATGGCATTCAGTCTCAATAAGAAGATCAACGCCATCTCTAAGCTTCAATGGGTCTCCATACCCTTTCAATAAATAAATCTTGTGCAAGTTTTTCTTGACAGGATCAACGAGGATGATGAGCTCTTCTTAGACTCATACTTGAAAGCACTTAAAAGTTATAAAAGCAAGAGAAAGCAGAGGATAATGGAAGAGGAAGGGAAGCACAATTTAGGAGTGGATTGAACACTCCACAAAGCCAAACTATATATTTATAGGCAAAATGAGGAGGAAGAAGCTAAAAGAGAACTCTGCTAGGTTGCCCCCAATTCGCATGGTCATATTCTTTCACAATGGGCTCAAATGCAAACAAACAAGAAAGACGGAAATAAAGGGATGCCAAGCACGAGGACCTGGTCGGGATCCCCACACCTCACATGGGAATAATCCCTCTTTGTGCATGGGAACTTACAAGAATCAAAAGAACACAAGCATGCAAACAAAGAAAGAAAAGCCAAAGCAAGAAATATAGTTAACAAAACCCAACCGACTTCCACCATCTTATGATCACATTTCTATTAGAAATGCAAATGAAGAAAAAGCAAAGGCAAAGAGGATCCAAGGGATCATCTACACCCATGAGTATCCATAGCATGCATGCAAGGTTAAGAAAAAAAGAAATACTTAGTATTTAAAGAAGACGAAGCCAAAGCAAAGAGGATATAATGGATGATCCACATCCATGAAAATTCGAAGCATATAAGAATGGAATAGTTATAAAAGTATTTGAAAATATTCATCAAAGTCAAAAGCTAAAATTAATAGCCCCGATATAACAGGACATTTCACAACTTGCTAGATTAGAAAAAAGGTCTACCACTCCAATGATACGGAAACTTGCTCAACCAGCAAAGAGGCCCCTATTCTAGTAATACAGAAACCGGCTAAAGGATAAATTCATGAATTTTTTTAACTAACAAAAAGGCACGCTACTTCAGCAATACGAAACTTGCTCAAACGGTAAAAAAGGTTCGCTATTCTAACAATAAGGATAAATTCGCAAATTTGCTTAACCAATAAAAATGTTCGCTACTCCAGTGACACAAAAACTTGACCATTAAAGAGGTCGCTATTCGAACGATATGAAAGCCTACTAAAGCATAAATTCATGAATTTACTTGACCGACAAAAAGATCCGCTACTCCAGTGATACGGAAACTTGTTCGACTGATAAAAAGGTCCACTGTTTGAGTGATGCGGATAAATTCACGAATTTGCTTGACTGGCAAAAAGACCTGCTACCCCAGCGATACAGAAACCTGCTCGACTGGTAAAGAGTCCCGCTATTCTGGTGAAACAGAAGCCTGCTAAAGGATAAATTCTGAATTTGCTTGACTGGCCAAAACATCCACTATTTCGACGAACCTGCTCAACTCACAAAAAGGTTTGCTATTCTAGTGCTATGGATGAATTCACGAATTTCTTGACCATTAAAAAGGTTTGATACTATAACAATACGGAAACCTGCTTGACCTATAAGAAGGTTCCCTATTCCAGCGATACAGATAAATTCATGAATCTGCTTGACTGGCAAAAAGGTCCATTACTCCAATGATATGGAAAACTACCTGACCGGCAAAGAGGTCTGCTACTCCAGCGATACGGAAACCTGCTAATTCAGTGAAAGGATAAATTTGGGAAGTGGCTTGATCGACAAAAAGGTCCGCTACTCTAGCGACAAGAAAATCTACTAATTTTCCAAGTCAGGACAAAATGCATCAAGCACCGTCATAGCAAAGGTAGCAAGGTGCCAAGTCTCAAGATACCAGGCGTGGATTCTAAATCATCATTGCCAGTTAGACAATTACAAGAAGCAACTACTACTTTGACCTTCGTCGTACTGCGACTGCGTGAAAGTGGGGGCTAATTGTGGACGACTATGTAATCGCAAAATTACAAAGATTGAATTTTTTATAGATTCAATTGAATGAATTGGGTACAATATCTATGAATACAATGATTCTCTAATTCTTTCTTTTTTTAGGATGAATTTTTCAACCTTTGAATCAAGGGGGTTAAGGGCTTATTTATAGGAAAACTTCCCCTCTCCCCTTTTGAAAGTCAAGATGGGCCTTGACTTGGTGTTTGGGCCTTTAACCTGGGTTTTGGGCCTTGACATAGATTTTGGGCCTTTCAATCAAGCCTCATCCTGGATTGCTTTGACTTTGACTTTGACCTTGACTTTGGGAGTCTCCCAAGCTTGGGCTGAGCATTGACTTGGAAGTCTCCTCGAACTTTGACTAGACGTTGACTAGAGAGTCGTTTTGATGTTTGACTTGTGAGTCGATGTAGGTCTTGACCTTTGACTTTAACCTTGACTTTGACTTTCACTGCACCTTGACTTGGATATCGTTCGGGCTTTAGGTCGTGACTTGACTTGGTAGTCGTCTTGAGCCTCGGTTTGGACTTTGACTTGAATTTTGACTGAGCTTGGACTTGGAAGTCATTTAGGCTTCATATTGGGCTTGAATTGTGAGTCTTTTGGGCTTGACTTGTAAGTCTTTGGGCTTGAATAAATTAATTAAAAGGGTTGACCCAATTAATTAATTTAGTTTACTTTGGGTACGACACGAATAAATTTTTAGTACCTACAAATTGCCCCCTCGAGACAAGGTCACGTACTAGACTTGTCGTTTGAGCGTGACTGAAGCCTCGAATATTTATATATCTGACTTGCTATATTGAGAGTCCACCAGTGTCACAAACCATGTCAATCAAGGATATACAACCACTAGATTGAGTGTAATAACCAAGGGGTTAATGTTTGGTGAAACACAAAATGTGTTGTTCGCGGATACGAGCCAAAAGGAAACAAAATACAATTTAAGGCCGAAGGTTCTAGGCCCAGTTTCGGCTTAACAGCAAGCCGGTCCAGCTAGTCTAGGTTTTTTGGGTGTGTGGCCTAGCCTGTTTTCCTTCTTCTTTTGTTTTGCATGGGCCGACCTATTTCTGCTTCCCCCCCCCCTTTTTCTTGGCCTTTAATTTGCGTGGGCTTGGGCCGCCTTCGGTTTGTTTCTGCCTATAGCCTAGCCTATTTTGTTTCACTTAAGTGAGACGTATGCCACTCATGTGACCAATTTTGTCTTCTTTTTTCCATTCTCTTTCTTTGGCTTGCGGGCTTAGACTGGAATCCGTTCCTTCCTTCTTTTGGGCAGGGCCCAGACGGGCTTCAACTTCCCCTTTCTCCTTCCAGACCCGACTTCCCAACTTCTTTCTTCATTTAGACCACGCATGCCACTCACGTGACATGATACTGTGCCCTTTTCTTCTTCCTTTGGCCTCAACCAGCTACCAAACACCCTAAGCTCACGCCATCCATCAACTATGCACAGCCCTCTACTCTCGCTCATTCCTCCCAATATTTACGCCATCACAAGCTTCCTTATTTCTGCAGCCTATTCTTGTACAGGCTTCCTTCTTCCTCTAGGCAACCAGGACGCCTACCTACTGTTGCGCCCAGACCTGAGACTCCATTTCTTTTGTTGTTGATGCTACTATCTCGCGGTGGGAGCTCCAAAAATTTAATCCTGGACGACCATTCTCAATCCTTGTAAAGGTATCCACTCTTCTCAGTCATCCTCTCCTCTTTTTCTTTTCATCTTGTCCCTGTTTGACTGAAAGCTTTGTGCTTTCCTCTGTTTTTTTTTTTTTCCAGAAAACTTTCTTCGAGCCCCCATAAAAAGGAAGGTAATGACTTTGACCCTCCCCCCTTTTTTTGTAAAATGGTTGGCTTTGTTTTTTGCTGTGACCAAAAGGAATGCGAAGGCCATGGGTACACCTACAAAATTTGAACCCCCCTCCTTTTTTTATGTTAATATGTGGCTTCGAATCCATGTTCGTCAATCCCTTTGGTGTCTCTTGTATTATTGCTCCATATATGCGCTTCGAAACAGGGGATTGCTTTCTTCGCATAGCAACTCCATACCCCTTTTTTTGCTGACCCAAAATTTGGGTTCAAAGGACTTTTGGTTCAGATTTTGGGTTTGGGTAGATTGAGGAGAGAGAGAAGTGAGATGGAAGCCATTGGAGAGAGTCCCCCTTTGTTTTTGTTTAGCCATGGGAGGGAAACGGACATTGTCTTTGTGTGCTGCTGTGAACATGAGTGTGAGGAAGAAAAGAGGAGTAGAAAGATTGAAGTTTGACCCTATTTTTCTCTCTGTTCGAATTCTCTAGGTGAAATGGAGGATTTTGCCAAATTACACCAAGGTGTTGCTTTACTTTTCTTCTTTTTTTTTTTGTTTGTAGATTGTACACTTTATTGCTATGTGATGCTCTTTCTAGAATTTGAAGATGCATGCTAGAAGAAATCAAGGAAGCCCCTGAAAATTTGGCACACTTAAATCACCTGATGCTTGCTCTTCCTTTTTTTATTTGGAACATGCTGATTTTGGGTTTTCAATGAGGTTTTTTTTTTTTAAAGAATTTGGGTTTGCTTTGATTTGGGAGAATTACGAGAATTTGGGTTTTGAAGGGGTTCATGGGTGAATTGAGTAGTTTGCCTAAGGAGTAAAGAACCTTGCTCCTCTTTTTTTACCAAGCTATATCTAAAAAACAAGGAATTTTCTTTATGCTCATCAAGTTATGGGGCCTTGATAATTTTTGAAGAGGTTTTTGTTTGGAAGAATTTGGGTTTGACTCGATTTCAGGTTTTGACAATGGAGATGGAATTGGCCTAAGTGTACTTCTCTTGTGAGCTTGACTTCCATTATGAATGTATCGTACCTTGTGGTTTTTTTGTTTTTTGGTGTATTGAATAATAAAACATGCTTAAGTATCCTCTTTTATGAATAAAGGCATTAATTTTCATGACTAGGCCATTCATAAAAATGAAGAGTTCCCTCATGCTTATTGGTGGTGATGCAACATTGCGTCCATTTGTGGCCACATTTCTTTCATTGCTTATGCTATTTTTTTTGGTGCCAAAGACCTTTTTTTTTTGCTTGTGCAGGTGGAGAAGCCACTAGAAGAACCACTTGTGAAACAGTTCGCTGCTAGGCCTTGGGCCTATAACGAATATCGATACGCATGAAAGTGGTATGAAGACTTGAAGAACCACTTGCAACACAGTTCGCTGCTAGGCCTTAGGCCTAGAACAGATACTGATACGCATAAAAGTGTTATGCAAACTTGAAGAACCACTTGCGACATGGTTCGTTGCTAGGCCTTGGGCCTAGAACTGATACTGATGCGCATGAAAGTGGTATGAAGACTTGAAGAACCACTACGGTTCGCCGCTAGGCCTTGGGCCTAGAACGGATACCGTTACAAACGAAAGTGGTATGAAGACTTGAAGAACCACTCGTGACACCATTTGCTGCTAGGCTTTGGGCCTAGAACGGATATCGATACGCATGAAAGTGGTTTGAAGAGCGAGGAGCAGCGGGGCAGCAGATAACCAATATTTAGATTGATTATACTTTACGCTTCTCCCTACTTTAGTATTTATTTTTCCTAGATGCCGCTTTGTTTGCTGATCTCCTTCATGAAAAATAAACTAACTTTGTGTTTTCTTCAATTTTCAGATGATTTATAATGGTGCATCTTAAGGAATTTCAGCGCGACAATAAGCTTCTTCTTTCCGTCGTGGATAAGGAAGATGACAAACCCCAGTCAAGGAGTTGCTTCCGAATCTACCGTTCTTTAAAGAGGCCGAGAGCTAATCAGGCAACTATTATAGAGTCATCGTCCTTTCCTTCTAAGTTCTCCATCCGAGTGGAAAAGGGAACAGAAGATGGTTCAGTCGGGCACTTCCAGCAGAGCACATATCATGAAAAGTCCAGCCTTCTCACTGAATTCCCCATGCTCGGGCGTCATATTATATCCGGGCAGTCCAGATGGGGCCCGAGCATGCTTCTCTATGGCCACTTCGGCTATATTCCCCTGTACTGGGAATGGACAGAGCATGTGCTCTCTTGTTTTGAGGCACGCCTGCCGAGATGCGCTTCATACGAGGCGGTGTATGTCTCGCTCTACTCCTACAGCCGTGACATGCATGTTGTGCATGCCTTTTGCGAGAGTTGGTGTCCTATCACCAAGACTCTTCACACAATATCCGGAGAAATGTTTATCTCATTATGGGATTTGCATAAGCTTGGCGGACTCCTAATCAGTGGCAAGATCTATGATGAGACCATCCCTTGCCTCCAAGCCTTCGAGCATCGGGACAAGCAGAATCTGAGGACTATGCCATCTTCCTGTAAATTCCTGTTCGCTGCTTTTAGATGCTCGGAAAAGGTGCTTGTCTGTGAGAAAGGCGTCAGTGCTAAGGCTTGGATTGATTTCTGATGCAAGAAGAAGCTCATCCACAATCCGCCAATGCAGTGTCGCCCTCGTAGCTCGTCTCCCACAACGACGTAAAATCCGAGTGGTCAGATTCAGCCCCAAGATCCTTGTTGGAGTCATACTGAGTTAGAAGTCTTCAGAAGCCTTGGCGTTCCCAAAAAGAAGAGGGAAATCACCTATCTTGCTACGTACCTATCATGTTGGCTGTGTGTTTTTGCATTTCCTGAGACTGGGGAGAAGTTCATTCGCCCGGGCACTTTTGGGGCTGCCAACACGATGGCATTTGGTGCTATTTTCAGTCTAGCAGTCCCTGTGCTAGCTAGCATTTACCATGGCCTTAATGGGATTACTAACGCTGCGAAGCCTTCCCATTCACGGTCATTCTTTCCCTGCCACTATCTCCACGGATGGCTCGCCCATTATTTCAAGACTCACCATGTCTTGCAGCCTCCCCCTCTAGGCCCTTTGATGGTGCGTTATTCTGGGTCACAAACGACGCACAACGACCTTGGGGATGCTCGTGAGCTTATACATGAGGGCAGAGTATTAAACATGAGTTGTCTAAGGCTGGGAAGAAACTGATCAGAGACCCTTATCAACATGTGAATTTAGATGTGGATAAGTCAGGTTACCTGGTCTCTCTTCGAGATGGTTTCCTTCCTATTCGTCAGGGCGCGACCTTCTATGTCGAACACTACAGCCCACATCGGTTCAACAAGCAGTTTGGGTTCTGCCAGGGGATCCCCAGAGTACTTCTCGAGGATCCTCGCACCTGGGAAGTGTCATATGAGAATGCCCTTCTATATTGGAAGCGACTCCTCTTCTTGGGGAGTACGTCTCGGGGCGTTCTTCCTTGTTGCTCCTTGGTATTGAGTCAACACATCTCCTCAACTTATAAGATTTGGTGGTCTACGGTGACCATTAGTGACCTTCAATCCAATGCTTCCGTCCTGTAGAAGAGTACAGAAGCAAGTTCATCCAGGTAAGACAAGGATGCAGAGGCTGGCTCATCGAAGAAGGCTAAAGGGAATAAAGGAAAGGATCGTATGGCTGATTTAGATACTGAGGGCCTGGAGTCTGGTGATGATGCTCATGGATCCCCAAGAGTTCACCCTGCTGACAGAAAGCGAGGTATGGCGCCGGATAGTGACAACAAGTTAGAGTCTCAAACGAACTTCAGACATGGGGGGCGCAAGAGGTGCGAGACTATGACCCCCAGGGATGCCAGAGTCAACCTTGGGGATGACTTTGTTGATGACATCCTAAGTTGCTCAAGCAAGCCAGCTAATCTTGAAGATGTATGCACCCTTCCCTTACCTTTTACTATCATTTTCTTTTCCCTTATTGCTTTAGTTTTGATTAATACGGAATGATTCCATACTTATTTTGTTTCACCCCTCTTTTTTTTAGATTGGGGAGTTTGACATAGCACAAGAGGCTACACCAATTGTTGACGAGCAGTTACTCGATGATGTTAGCCATGCTGCTAAACCTTTTGGCCCCAAGGCAACCCCAGGCATTGGCAAGGACAATGAGATTGTGAGGAGGCAAGCATCTCCTCACAAGGTTGTGAGTTCAGCTTCCAGGGGAACGGAGGCCTTGCGTGCATCGGCTACTTAGAGCCAACATTCAGTTGATGGACCTAACTCTCTAGAGGTAGCCACGAAGGGGTTACTCACTGTTGCCGCTGATGTTGACACTCCTGGGGGTTCAAAAGGAAGGCCCTCTTGTGTAGCTGCTCCCTCCACTACTTCTTTTTGTCCTGGACCCGGCTCCCAAAGTATCTTCGCCATCGCCATTAAAGTGATGGGATTCAAGTACTTGACCAGTTTGAAGAATGCAAAATTTGATGAAGTAGAGGGAAAACTTCAAGGTGCCCCAATGATCTACAAGGAGATTGAGTGGCTTTGGGGAGACCCGACCCCTTTGAGGAAGAAGGTGGAGGATTATGGGAGTGTTGTATCAGCCTTCTTATCTTTAAAGAATACAGCTTCCTCATGCCGCCACCTAGATGATGTGGTGAAGGAGAAGGCGCTGTGCACAGAGCAAGTTGATCTTACGTGCTCACGCCTTGCCACGGGCGTGCAGATCTTGGTGCTACGACAGAGAAACTCAAGGGGGTGGTGCAGAGGATTATTGATTTAGAGGACGTGCTTCACCTTGCCTAAGAATAGGAGCGCTAGCTTAAGGGCGACATTCAAGTCCAATCTTCCCTATTAGAGGCTGCTAAGCAGGAAGTTGATGTGAGATCCAAAGCTCTTGCCGACTTTGAGATGGTGCCCACTCTTTCCCCTGATGATGCCAAGGAGCCGAAGAGGCATGAGCTGGTCATGCTAGCACTACAATCCACATTCAACCCCGACACTTGGATGTACACAGATTGATGTATCGCTCAGCTTGTTTTGTTCTCTTTTTTTTTATAACAAACATTTGTAATGGATTTTGTGTCCTCTTTTATATGAAATTTGATTGCCGCCCTACTGTCCCTCTTTCATTATGTTTGATTAAACTTGGTATTTTATTTACCAAGCTACCTACGTACTTATGAAAACTTTGCAATTCCCAATAAGATCAAGTCATCACATAGTTCAACAAAACAAATTTTGTATATATTTGTTTTTCCGTGCACAGCTTATACTCTTGTGGGTTAGGAGTATTATAACGAATTTTTTGTTTGAGTTTCTTTTTGCTGTTCACAGTTTATACTGTAGCGGGCCAGGAGTATTACAATGGAATTTAACTTAAAAGAATGAGCAGTTTAGGCTCTGACTTAGGAGCTTTACAATATCCTATATCAAAGGTAGTAGCGCTTTAAGAACTTGCCCTTTATGGGTCCTACCAAACCCCTTGTCCGTCTACTATTTTGTAGGCACCATTTGAGTAGACCTCGCATACAATATAAGGTCCTTCCCATTTGGGAGCGAATTTGCTTCCTATCTTGTGGGTCATGATGATTGGCATTTTTAGTGCAAGCACCTAATCCCCAACTTGGAATGAGCACGGCTGAACCATTTTGTTGAAAGCTCTTGCTAGACGAGCTTAGTAGCATTCTAGCTTCTGTTGTGCCTGAAGTCTCTTCTCATCAAGGGCCTCCAGCTCAGCTAAGGGAAGCTTGTGATTTTCATCTTCCGTTAGACCTTCCTGTATGGTGATGCGAAGTGACGGAATTTGGAGCTTCAATGGTAGTACAACTTCAACTCCATACACTAGAGCGAAAGCGATCAATTATGATGGTGTCTTGTATATGGTTCGGTACACCCAAAGAGCATCCCCTAGTCTGTCGTGCCAATCCCTTTTAGAATTTACAGCAACTTTTTTGAGTAGTTGCAAAGTGCTTTATTAAAGGCTTCCGCCAAGCCGTTTATAGGGGCATGATATGTGGAAGACTTGTGCCGGGCAAACTTAAACTTCTCGCACAGGCTAGTCAATAGGCTGTTGATGAAGGGTTTACCATTATCAGTGATAATGTACCTCGGTAAACCATATCAATAAATAATGTGCGTGCTTACGAAGTTGACCACATTTTCTTTTTTAACCTCCCTTAATGGAATTGCTTCTGCCCATTTGGAGAAGTAATTAGTGGCAGCCAAGATGTACGATTGACCAGTCGACGATTTAGGTGTGATTGGTCCGACGACATCAAGCTCCCATGCCTCAAAGGGCCAGGATGCAACCGTTGAGTGAAGAGGTTCTGGGAGTTGATGTATGAAGTTGGCATGGAACTGGCATGCATTACACCTCTTTGTATAATCTATCTAATCTTGCACCATAGTGGGTCAGTAGTAACCCATCCTTTTAATGCGATCGTGTAGCCTAGGCCCTGATTGGTGCGCTCCACGTACGCTTGAATGAGCTTCCGCCATTGCTTTCTTTGCTTCTTCTAAGTCCAAGTATCGTAACCAAAGGCCAACAAAAGAGCGTCGATAGAGCGTTATGTTGTAGCAAAGGAAGCTCGGAGCTCTTCGCTGTATTTCCATCTTATGCCTTGGGTCACTAGGAAGTTTTCAGTGCTCTAAGTATTCAATTATAGGTTGGCGCCAGCCTTCTGTATCTATTTTAAGAAGACATATCATGTTGATGTCTTCCTCTGAGTCTTCATCATCGGGCGGAACAACCCAGCAGCTACATATTGGAATCGTCATTCCTTCTTCTGCCCCCAGTGCCAAACTGGATGCAAGGCTTGCAAGTGCGTCAGCCATCTTATTGGCACTCCTTGGCATGTGCTCTAACTTGACCATGTCCAACTTGTTTAGCAGGCATAATACTTACCTGTGATATGGGACAATGTCCTCTTTCTTAATCCCGTGCTCTTCAAGTAGTTGATTAATGACCAACTGCCAGTCATCATATATGTTGAGGTCGATAACCCCCATCTCAATAGCCATTTAAAGACCTAAGTTGAGCGCTTGGTACTCCGCCACATTGTTAGAGCATAACTGAGTAAGCATAAATGAATACGGGAGAATGTGCTTTTCAGGGGAGATGAAAACCACTCTTGCACTAGCGCTATCTCGCCTAGCTACACCATCAAAATACATTTCCCAGGGAGGGAGGATATCGATGTAGAACACTTCTTCCCCTGGAAAATCATTATTTAGCTCCCAATCATCAGGAATTGGATGATTTGCTAAGAAATCTGCCAACGCTTACCTCTTGACCACTTTTTGAGGTACACAGACAAGGTTGTACTGCTTTAAGATGACAGCCCATTTTGCCAGTCGCCCATTTAAGATTGGCCTAGACAAGATGTACCTAATAAGATCAACTTTAGAGATCACTTGCACTGTATAGGCCTGTATGTAATGCTAGAGTTTCTAGATGGCAAAGATGAGCAACAAGCACATCTTTTCAATAGGGGAGTACTTTAATTCAGTGCCAACCAACGTACAACTTAAGTAGTACAGGGTGACTTCTTTCCCTTCCTCATTTTCCTGTACACATAATGCTCCTAAGGATTTTTTCTAATCTGCAATGTACAGTCTGTGAGGCTCGCTAAGGATGGGTGCTCCCAACACTGGAGGATGGGTGCCCCCAACATCAGAGGATGGTACAAATACTCTTTTATTTTCTTAAAAGCCGCATGACATTATTCATCCCACTCAAACGGTGCCCCCTTTTTCAAGGTGGCTGAAGGGATGGCAACATCCTACAAGATTTGAGATGAATCTTTGGATATATACCAAATGACCGTGAAGTCCTCGAAGCTCCCTAAGATTCTTAGTCTCAGGCATCTCTTGAATTGCCTTGATATTCGATTGGTCGATCTCAATTCCCCGGTGATGAACGATAAAGCCCAAGAATTTCTCGGAGGTGACACCGAACGACCACTTGAGTGGGTTCATCTTCAATTGACATCTCCGTAATCGCTCAAAGATTAGAAGAAGATCTTGTAAGTGGTATGCCCTCTTTTTGGATTTAACCACCAAATCATCGACTTAGCACTCAACTTTTTTGTGAAGCATATCGTCGAAAATTGTTTGCATTGCCCTTTGGTAAGTTGCTCCTGCATTCTTAGGTCCGAAGGGCATCACCTTATAGCAAAAAATGCCTTTACGTGTGCGAAAAGTTGTGGCCTCTTGATCCTCTGGCGCCATCAAAATTTGATTGTATCCTGTGGTGCAATCCATGAACAACAACACTTCATGTCCTGTGGTTGAGTTGATCATGAGTTCTGTGGCAGGCAACAGGAAATTATCTTTTGAACAAGCATCATTGAGATCCCGAAAGTCCACACAAATACAAAGTTGCCCATTTTTCTTCCTGACGGGCACAATGTTTGCAATCCATGTTTGGTATTTGACCTCACAAATGAATCCTGCCTCTATGAGTGTGTTGACCTCTTTTTCGACTTTCGGTACCAACTCTGGGCGAAAACGTCGCTGAGGTTGCTTCTTAAGCGAAATACCCCTTTTGATCGATAGGCGATGGACTGCGACCTTTGGGTCCAACCCGGGAATTTCTTTATAGCTCCAGGCAAATACGTCCTTGTACTCGAACAGGAGTTCCAAGTACTTGTTTTCCTCCTTGGGCGTAAGTGATGAGCTTACTGTTCGTGGCAAAACTGTGTTATTTTTATGATACTTTTATGCCTAATTTATGCTCATTATAATTATTATTATTATTAGGTTTTTATTTGATTTTATTTTATTTTGTAGGTTTTGAATAAATGTGAAAAAATGCAAGGAAATGCGGGAAAAAGATGAGGAAATGCCGGGAATGGAAAATTGGACCAAATTGACTCAAACTCAGCCCAAAAGCCATTTTGTTGTTTGGCCCAAAGAGAAAAAAAACATAAATAAAAACCTAAAACCTACCCAGACCCCACGTGCCAGGCACGTGACTACCTTCCCCCCCCCCCTCTTAATTCACTCTCTCTCTTCTCTCGGTTGAACTAAAATCCCAGACCCCCGAAAAGAAGCCGAGAAACCCAAACCCTTCCCTGCTTCATCATCTTCATCCCATTCTGTCTCTCTCTGTTCGACCTTATCCCTCTCTCTCTAACCTCCATCCACATCCACCATAATCTCCATCCACAATTCACGCACCAGCACCGCAAACAACTTGCATCATCTCTACCATCCGCGCCATCCATGAATTCATAGCCAAGATCGAAGAAGGGTTGGATATATATATCAAGCAATCGACGCCATTGAGGGAGGTTAGAGGTTGGAGGTTTTTATTGTAGCTTTCAAGTTTTAATTTCATGCGCTTTTTTTAGTATTAGGGTTGTAGGTTCAATTTTCAGTTCTAGGGTTTCTTGTTAGATATGAAATTAGCCTCAAGTTTTATGTAATTAAAGCAAGTTTCGTTAATTTCTAGTTGGATTTCACGAATCTCAGTTGGAAATTGTATGTAATTAAAGTAAGTTTGGTTGATTTTGGTTGATTTTCTCCCCTCCCCTACTTCACTTTACTCGGTCCAACAATGGCGTACCATCCATTGATTGTGGCATTCTGCTGAGCTGCAAAGCAAGGAAGCCTGCATCTATTTGGTTTTTTCTTCTTCTCCCCTTCCCCTGAACTTCACCTCTGCGGGATGTGATGAAATGGCGAAGGAGAGCTGCTCTTCTTTTCTCCTGATGAGTAAGTGAGGATGATGGTGGAAAGGTGGAATTCCTTCATAATCTCTGCTCCAAGTTCTGGGTTGTTCGACTCCTCATATTTGTTCTTCTTATGATTCCCCTCCCCCTCATAATTTGATTCTATTTGAGCATGGTCTGGTTCTAATGTTATAAGATGATGTTGTTGATTGAATCTAGTGGCTTGATAATGTCGGCTGAATGATTTCGTATGATGGTTTGGTTCGTTTACCTAACTTTATGCTTCGCTTAGTTTACCTAATTCTATTGAATGATGGTTTAGTTTTGATTGAATTTCAGTCTAGGATTGAATGATGGTTTGATTTTTAGTTTCGATTGAATGATGGTTTAGTGAGTTAAGCTTATGTTTAGTTTACCTAATTTTATGCTTAGTTGAATGCTAGCTGAACACTTGTGTTTTCCTTGAATGATTCAATTTTGGTTAGTGTAGATTACATTAGGGTAGTTAGTTAATCCACTTCTTTTTGTGACCTCATTCTTTTCCATTGTCCCTGAGGAAATGACCTTCAAGTACCATAACGAAAGTTGTATGCTTACGGCTTCTTATTCATCACTTAAAATATTCTAACAAATTTTTGGCGCTGTTGCCGGGGACGATGACATAAGATTAGGTCATATTTTTATTTTCTTATTCGTTGCATATGTTACACCTTACTTTGTTTATCTCATTGAGTTGTTACTTAGCTTAGTTCATTTCTTGAAAATTTTTAAAAATCCAAAAAAATTAGAAAATCTAAAATCTAAAAAAAAAATAAAAAAACCTTCAAAAATCACTAAAAATTAGAAAATTGAAAAAATTGAAATTTTTTTGAAAAACTTGAAAACCACAAAAAGGGGTTACATTGAAATTTTGAATTTGGTTTTAAGGGACTCTTTTTTTTGTGTTCAAAAATTGATAAACCATCTTGACTTGGTTACTTTTTGTGTGTAACTAGTCTTTAGGGTTAAGTAGCTTTTTAATTTTGATTTTGCGTTTTCCTTAAAAAGAAAAAAAGGAGGAAAAAAATAGGAAATTCAAAAATACAAAAAAAAAATATAGAAAAGGAAAAAGACCAAAAACAGGATTTCTGTTGGTGAAGGTGTGGGGTTTTTATGACTAGTTGGGTTAGAGACCCTGAAGATCAAAGACTCGTTAGGATTGAGCCTGACCCTAACATAGAACCCGAACCTGAACCTAAGCTTGAATTAGAGAACATGGCACAAGAAAGGAGTTTGAGTGATATTTTCCATCTTCCTAGGACTACTTTGCCATCATGTTTTGTTATACCTATTCTTGCACTGAATGTGACCTTCGAATTGAAACCCCATTATACTCATATGCTCCCTAAATTCACAGGTTTAGAGGATGCTTATTTGTTTTTAAGGGAATTCGAAGAAGCTTGTTCTATGATGCATTTCCCTAATATTCCCATTGATGTTGTGCGAATGAAATTGATTCCTTTTGCTTTGAAAGATTCTGCTAAACGACGGATGTATGGCTTGGCTGCTAATTCTATTACCTCTTGGAATGAATTTGTAAGATTGTTCTTAAGAAAATATTTCCCTAACGCCAAGATTGTTAAGCTAAGGAATGAAATCAATCAATTTGTGCAACTTGACAGGGAATCTTTTTGGAAATATTTCAATAGGTTCAAAACTTTGTTGGCCTAATTTCCCCATCATGGTTTAGACCAAGCACATTTGTGCCAAATTATATATGAAGGACTTGACTAACAAACTAGGACCATGGTAGAGTACATGTGTCCGGGTGGCTTTCTTTCTAAGAGCCCTACAGCTGCCTGGGAGTTTCTAGAGGACTTGGCTGAGAAAACCATGTAGTGGGAAACTACTCATGATGACAGCCTAAGTTCTAGGTTGGCAAGGGATGGTTTGCATTCAGTCTCTGATGTGAGTCACTTAGAGTCTAAGATTGCTGTTTTAGAAAACATGTTGAAGGGATTATCTCCCTAGATGTCCCAGCTATCTCAGACTTCTATAGTGTTTATCAAACCCTAGATCATTCATTGAGTGTCTGTCCTTATTTTGCTCATCAGTTAGCAACTGAATAGGAGTAAGCAAGTATGGCTTTCCAGAAACCTAAGAATAACCCTTTTTCCCCTTACTATAACCCAGGGTGGAGGAATCACCCTGATTTTTCATGGAATAGTGAACCCAATGTTGTGGTTCCTAATTCCCAACCTAGGATGTTTTCTGGAAACAATCCCCAACCCATCTTTCACCCTTCACACTCTTTTCAAAGACTTGCTTTCTCAAGTGTACCTAATGCACCTAGACCTCCACCTCCTGTAGCTCAAGTTGAACCTCCTCCAGGTTATACTGACATTGATAAATTAGAGATGAGAATTAATAACAATGTGGAGAGAATGATTAATTTTAACATGGAAAAAATGATGAGAATGATGACTAAGCAGTTTTTCCAGTTAGCATCATCTTCTAGGGAACCAGGTACTTTCCCGAGTCAACCTAATGTGAACCCTAAGGGTCATGCCACCTCTTCTTCTAGCAACCCTAATGAGCCTGTGAGGAAGGTGAATGTGGTTATATCTCTTAGTTCTGGTCGAGAGGTTGATAACCAAGTGAGAAATCCTAATGAGCCTTGCAGGTTTCCTTATCAGTTCTTCCAAAATTCTTCCCCCTCTTCTACTCCAGAGACTGGTCCATCCAGTCAGTCAGGGGATACTCCTGATGGTGTCCCAATTGCTTTAGATTGTCCTCCCTCTCAGCCACCTTCTAAGGAAGAGGAGCCTCAAGAAAAAGACTCCTTTAGCTCAGCAAGTTCTTCACCTCCTAAGAGTTCTTCTCCCCCATCTTCTAAGAAAACCTAGATGCCCTTGTCTCCTTTCCCGCATAGGTTAAAGAAGAAGGATCCAGATCATATTGAGAATATGAGGGAGACCTTCTCTCAAGTTAAGATCAGCATTCCCTTACTTGATGCTATTTAGCAGATGCCTCCTTATGCTGGATTCTTAAAGGACCATTGTACTACAAATAAAGCAACTGGTGCACCTAAGAAGGCTTTCTTGACTTCTGATGCTAATTCTATCCTTTCTCAAATCCCAGTGAAGTATAAAGACCCCGGTTTCCCTATTGTGTCTATAGTCATAGGGGGCCAACTCATTCACAGAGCATTGCTTGACGTAAGGTCTAGTGTTAACTTGATACCCTTTGCTGAGTATGAGAAGCTAAAGTTTAGTGAGCTGAAACCTACTAGGATGGTCATTCAATTGGCTGATAGATTGACTAGGGTACCCAGGGGAATAGTTGAGGATATGCTGATTAGAGTGGGTGAATTTATTTACCCAGTAGACTTTGTTGTGATTGAAATTGAAAAGGTGTCCAACTTAGCTAGTCAAGTTCCTGTGATTCTAAGGCGTCCTTTCTTGGCGACTACCAATGCCCTCATTAACTATAAGTATGGTATGATGAGACTGTCTTTTGGCAACATGACTGTGGAATTGAATATCTTTAACATGCAAAGACAGCCTTCTGGATTTCATGATATGGAATTTTCTACTCTTAATTGGGTAGGAGATTCTATATTTGATGATGTAGTTGCTACTGAGTATGAGTCATTTATTATAGATGATGAGCCCGACTATGATGTGCTTAAGTTTGATGACTTGTGCTCTACTGCTGATTGTTTACTCACTGTTGTTTCTGAATCTGCTACTGAATCTGTTGTCCCTGTTGCTCTTGAATTGAAACCTCTTCCTGACTCTCTTAAGTATGCATTCTTAGGATCCGATGAATCCTTACCTGTCATTATTGCTTCTGATTTGGATCGGAACCAAGATGGAAAACTGATTTCTGTACTTAGAGAGAATAAGGAGGCTTTAGGATGGACCCTAGGGGATATCAAGGGTATTAGTCCGTCTATTGTGCAACATAGAATTCATTTAAAGGACAATGCTAAGCCTAGTTGTGATCGCCAAAGGCGTTTGAACCCCACCTTGCAGGAAGTAGTTAAGAAGGAAGTGTTGAAATGGTTAGACCATGGAATTATCTATCCCATTTCTGATAGTGAGTGGGTTAGCCCCGTTCAAGTCCTTCCTAAGAAGACCGGTATTACCATGATTAGGAATGATAAGAACGAGTTTACCCCTCCTCGAGTTCAATTTGGGTGGTATGTGTGTATAGATTATAGAAAATTGAATGCTACCACTAGAAAATACCACTTTCCCCTTCCCTTCTTGGACCAAATGCTAGAGAGCTTAGCTGGACATTCCTTCTATTGCTTTCTAGATGGATATTCTGGCTATACCCAGATCTCAATTGCTACTGAGAATCAGGAGAAGACTACTTCCACTTGTCCATTTTGAACATATGCTTTTAGAATAATGTCGTTTAGACTGTGTAATGCCCCTGCTACCTTTCAAAGATGCATGATTTTTGTTTTCTCAGATTTAGTTGAGCAATGCATGGAAATTTTCATGGATAATTTCTCTGTGTTTGGATCTTCTTTTGATAATTTCTTGTCTAATCTGAGAAAAGTGTTAGAATAGTGTAGGGAGAAAATTTTGACCTTGAATTGAGAGAAATGTCATTTCATTGTAAAAAAGGGTATAGTCTTAGGTCATATTATTTCCCAAGATGGAATTAAGGTAGACAAATCTAAGACTGACCTTATCATTAATCTTCCCCCTCCCACTAGTGTGAAACAGGTGCAGTCTTTCCTTGGATATGCGGGTTTTTATCGACGTTTCATTAAGGATTTCAGCAAATTGCAAAGTCTATGTCCACTCTGTTAGCTAAGGATGTACCATTTCATTTTTCTGAAGAGTGTCATGAGACATTTTCTAAGTTTAAGAAGGCCCTAACCTCTGCTCCTATTCTCCATCCTCCCATTTGGGGGAGAACCTTTTGAATTGATGTGTGACGCATTTAATTTTGCTATAGGGGTTGTGTTAGGACAATGTATTGATAGGAAACCCCATGTGATTTATTATGCTAGTCACACATTGAATTATGCCTAGTTGAATTACACTGTTACTGGAAAAGAATTTTTAGCTGTAGTCTTTGGTTTTGAAAAGTTTAGATTCTATCTGATTGGGTCACACGTGATTGTTTACACTGACCAGTCTGCCCTTAAGCACCTTCTTTCTAAGAAGGATGTTAAGCCTAGACTTGTAAGATGGATTCTGCTTTTGCAAGAATTTGACTGTGAAATCAAGGATACGAAAGGTTCTGAAAACCTTATAGCTGACCATCTGTCTAGGATCATCCGTGATAAAAAGAGTGAGTCTAGTATTTCTGAGTGCATCCCTGATGAGCAATTTTATGTTGTTCACGTCGATCCTTGGTATGCTGATATTGTGAATTACGTAGTTATTGGTAGGATCCCTGAGGGTTGGACTAAGAATGACAAAGATAGATTCTTCCACCTTGTGAAGTTGTTTGCTTAGGATGACCCCTATCTGTTTAAATATTGTTCTGACCAAGTCTTTAGGAGGTGCATACCCGACCATGAGGTGAGAAGTGTCC
This sequence comes from Selenicereus undatus, assembly GCA_017589665.1. Taxonomy (NCBI): domain Eukaryota; kingdom Viridiplantae; phylum Streptophyta; class Magnoliopsida; order Caryophyllales; family Cactaceae; genus Selenicereus; species Selenicereus undatus. The sequence continues at coordinate 4,756,955 of JACYFF010002017.1, read as the reverse complement.
TATATTTTTGTCATGAATAGGCATGTGGCGGGCATTTGAATATTGCAAGAGTTTCCCTAGATGCCAGCAGCTGGGTAGGATAAGCAGGAAAGATATAATGGCACTGAACCCCATCATTGTGGTGGGGGTTTTTGATGTGTGGGGTATTGATTTTATGGGACCATTTCCAATATCTTTTAGGAATGAGTACATTTTGTTAGTTGTGGATTATGTTTCTAAATGGGTTGGGGCCATCCCTTCGAGGACTAATGAAGCTAAAGTGGTTGTCAAATTTCTTAGGGAGAATATCTTTGCTCGATTTGGTATGCCCTAAGCTATCATTAGTGATCAGGACACCCATTTTAATAATAGATCTTTTGATGCCTTACTAAGGAGGTATTCCATAGTCCACAGACTTGCTACTCCCTACCATACCCAAACCGTGTCCAATCAGTAGATTAAGCACATTTTGGAAAAGACAATGTGTAGGCATAGGAAAGACTGGGCTGATAAGCTGATAGATGCTCTTTGGGCATATAGGACGGCTTTCAAGACTCCCTTAAATATGTCACCTTATAGGGTAGTTTATGGTAAGCCTTACCATTTACCTGTGAGATAGAGCGTAAAGCCTGGTGCGCTATTAAGAAGCTCAATTATGACTTGACTGAGGCAGATGAAGAGAGACGAGTGCAGCTGAGTGAGCTTGATGAGATTAGAGCTGAGGCTTATGAGAGTGCTCGATCATATAAAGAGAGGGCTAAGTTGCTTCATGATCGACAGATTTTTAGAAAGGAATTTGCCCCAGGAATGAAAGTACTCTTGTATGACTCTAGGCTTCATCTATTTCCAGGAAAATTGAGGTCCCGATGGATGGGTCCTTATGTTGTCTCACGTGTTTTTCCCTATGGTGTAGTTGAAATTCAGGATCCTCAGACTGGTGCCACCTTCAAAGTGAATGGCCAGCGTTTGAAACCATTTCTGGAGCTACAGAGCCAAGAATATGTGGAGTGCCTGATACTCCATGACCCTAGCCATGATTAGTGAATGAGATCTGAAATAGCTTAGGTGTGCTTAGCACCCAACCTGGTTTGCTAGAAACTTCTTCTCTTCTCTCTTCTTCTTTCTCTCTTTTCTTCTCTCTTTGTTTTATTTCAGTTTACTCTTGTATAGTTGACTGTTTTTCTTTCCTTATGATTGTTGTTTTGTTTTTGAGCCTAGTTTTCTAGGTTTTACTTTTGGAATTTTAATGTCTATTCCACTCCCAATGAGGACATTGTGAAGTTTTGGTATGGGGATGAGGTACCCATATGTACACATTTTTCTTTGAAATTTTTTTTTGAAAAATCGAAAAAGATTTTGGTTTTGTTTTTTTGGGAATGTTTTGTACTCTTTCTTATTAGCTTGAATCCCCTATGCTTTAGTTATTAGCTTGTATGTAAGTAGGATGCGCATGATAGGTCTCCAACCTCAATGTGATATTCTAAGCCACAATTCTAACTCCAGTTGTTCATTATAGGTTGTGTAATCAAGTCCTTGTTTATTCCTTCATCATTATCTTTAGGTCTTAGGTTTCCATGAATGATTCTCCCACTAGCTTGTGACATGATTACTTTGAAAAACTTTTTGGGAAAAAAGTGTATTATGAATAAAGAAGAAAAATGAAAGAAAAGAAAAAGAGATGGAATAAAATTTGGAATGACAAGTTTCCTTTTGAGGCATGCGCTACTGGACATTATCCCTTGATGCACGTGCTACCGAGTGTTACCCTTTAAGGCAGTATTGCTACTGGAAAAGCTTTCTTCCAAAGTTAGTATGATCATAATGTAGTTGTGTCAGCCAAGTGGGATTGAGTCTAGTTCTGGTCAATCTAAGCCCTGGGATGATGATACACTTGCGCACGAGCACCGGGATGGATAGAATCTTAGTGTTCAATGGAGTGAAAAATTAGTGCTCTGATGTCATTTAGGAGATAGAGGGCTTTCAAGTATATTCTATGCATGTGCAGGTCAATAACTTGGTTACATGGGCGATTTAGTTTATTAGAATGTGTGCATATCTTTCCCTAATTTTGTACATATTAGTTTTTGAAAAAACCAAAAAAAAATATTTTATTTTATTTTGGAATAATTTCTGTGGATATTTCACCTGAAAACCCTCACGAGACCTCACTCATCGACTTGGAAGATCGAGGGGTTTAAAGAGCTTATTGCATATGCTAAATGCAACCGTGATTCCTACCACAGTGAGTTAGGGTTTTCTATTTCTTATTTTCTATTTCTTTTTAGATAGTTTAGTTATTTTACTCAAGGACGAGCAAAATCTTGGTGTGGGGTATCTGTTTGTGCCAAATTGTGTTATTTTTATGATACTTTTATGCCTGATTTATGCTCATTATAATTAGTGTTATTAGGTTTTTATTTGATTTTTTTTTATTTTGTAGGTTTTGAATAAATGTGGAAAAATGCAAGAAAATACAGGAAAAAGACGACGGAAATGCTGAAAATAGAAAATTGGACCGAATTGACTCGAACTCAGCCCAAAAGCCATTTTGCTGTTTGGCCCAAAGAGAAAAAAACAAGAAATAAAAACCTAAAACCTACCCCGCCCCCACGTTCTAGGCAGATGACTGCCTCCCCCCCCCCCCTTAATTCACTCTCTCTCGTCTCTCGGTTGAACTAAAATCCCAGACCCCCGAAAAGAAGCCCAGAAACCCGAACCCTTCCCTACTTTATCATCTTCATCCCATTCTCTCTCTCTCTCTCTCTCTGTTTGACCTTATCCTTATCTCTCTAACCTCCATCCACATCCACCATCATCTCCATCCACAATTCAAGCACAAGGTGCCAGCACCGCACACAACTTGCATCATCTCCACCGTCCACGCCATCCATGAATTCACGGCCAAGATCAAAGAAGGGTTGGATATATAT
>JACYFF010002017.1:4734774-4752274 GCA_017589665.1 Selenicereus undatus | reverse complement strand
TTTATTTTGTTTTGTAGATTTTGAATAAATGTGGAAAAATGCAAGGAAATGCGGAAAAAAGATGTCGAGAATGCCGGGAATGGAAAATTGGACCGAATTGACTCGAACTCAGCCCAAAAGCCATTTTGTTGTTTGGCCCAAAGAGAAAAAAAAAACAGAAATAAAAACCTAAAACCTAAAACCTACCTAGCCCCCACGTACCAGGCACGTGACTACCTTTCCTCCCCCTCTTAATTCACTCTCTCTCTTCTCTCGGTTGACCTAAAATCCCAGACCCCCGAAAAGAAGCCCAGAAACCCAAACCCTTCCGTGTTTCATCATCTTCATCCCATTCTGTCTCTCTCTGTTCGACGTTGTCCTTCTCTCTCTAACCTCCATCCACATCCACCATCATCTCCATCCGCAATTCAGGCACAAGGTGCCAGCACTGCACACAACTTGCATCATCTCCACCGTCCGTGCCATCCATGAATTCACGACCAAGATCAAAAGATAAAGGTATATATATATATATATATATATATATATATATAAAGCAATCGACGCCATTGAGGGAGGTTAGAGGTTGGAGGGTTTTATTGTAGCTTTCAAGTTTTAATTTCATGCGCTTTTCTGAGCATTAGGGTTCTAGGTTCAATTTTCGGTTCTAGGGTTTCATGTTAGATATGATATTAGCCTCAAGTTTTATGTAATTAAAGCAAGTTTCGTTAATTTCTAGTTGGATTTCACAAATCTCAGTTGCAAATTATGTGTAATTAAAGTAAGTTTGGTTGATTTTCTCCCCTCCCCTGCTTTACTTCACTCGGTCTAACAATGACGTACTAGCCATAGATTGTGGCATTCAGCTGAGCTACAAAGCAAGGAAGCCTGCATTTGTTTGGTTTTTTCTTCTTCTCCCCTTCCCCTAAACTTCACCTCTGCGGGTTGTGATGAAATGGCGAAGGAGAGCTGCTATTCTTTTCTCCTGATGAATGAGTGAGGATGATGGTGGAAATTGGTGGAATTCCTTCATAATCTCTGATCTAGGTTCTAGGTTGTTCGACTCCTCTGATTTGCTCTACTTGTGATTCCCCTTCCCCTCGTAATTTGATTCTATTTGAGCATGGTCTGGTTCTAATGCTATAGGATGATGTTGTTGATTGAATCTGGTGGCTTGATGATGTCGGTTGAATGATTTTATAAGTTGGTTTGGTTCGTTGACCTAATTCTATGCTTAGCTTAGTTTACTTAATTCTATTAAATGATGGTTTAGTTTCGATTGAATTTCGATCTAGTATTAAATAATGGTTTGATTTTTAGTTTCGATTGAATGATGGTTTAGTGAGTTAAGCTTATGTTTAGTTTACCTGATTTTATGCTTAGTCGAATGCTAGTTGAACACTTGTGTTTTCCTTGAACGATTCAATTTTGGATAGTGTAGATTACATTAGGGTAGTTAATTAATCCACTTCTTCTTGTGACCTTAATCTTTTCCATTATCCCTGAGGAAACGACCCTCAATTATTACAGCAAAAGTTGTACGCTTGCGGCTTTTTATTCATCACTTAAAATATTCTAACACTTACCTAAATAGGACGAGGCTCTTCATTGATCCCAAGATTCAACTCTTTCAACTCATCAATTATAGCCTGCCCCCCATCTTCGAGAGTCTCAGGAGTTTCGGCTAACTCTATCTCTGAGTCTGAGTCATCACATTCATGTGCTGTGATATGATTGGAAGAAACAACTTCTTCTTCCTCTGCCTCATTACTAGAGTTAGAGTTCTTTTGCTAACCTGTGAATATCACAATACGCCTATTTACTCTTAATGAACTGTCCATCTTCACATCCAAGTTGGAGAAACACTTCATACGAGAAGGCATAGAGCTTTGAACTTTATTTATCAGTCCCAAGCGGCTAAAAGCAGAACTTTTCTTTTACTAAAGCTATGAGCTTGAAAACGTTTCACCAATTTTTATTCTAGCAAAAACTGAACGCTTTGGCTGGGGAACATCTTTGATCCTGTTGAAAACAGGAATTTTGTGGTCTTTCCGTTCTCCTATACAGGTGAATACTGACGGACATTTTTTCGAAGCAGACGATTGTAGCCTATCAAACATAGAGGGTTTTAGGTTAGGCAAAGCACTTTCATCTTCACTTTCATCTACCTCTTTAGCTGAGATGTGTTGAATTGCCACCTTCTTGCCCTTTCGGCGCCCAGAAATTCTGATTAGCTGTGGTGGCATGAAACCTAGTCCCACTTTAGAGACGCTTACTAAACCTTCTTGCTCCTGAATCTTTCTCTGAGTTTTAGTAAGCCCGTGAGGCTTGACTTCAACTACCTTTCCTGAGGTAGCTAGGTTTTGAAAGTCATAGCCAGCCTTCTCCATAAGCTTATAGGCGTTGGAATCAAATCCTTCTTCAGTCTACACACTTGGCAAGTCCTCGCTCTCTTTGGAAGAGACGACAAACTCTGGAATAGGGGACCAACTCACCTTAGCCTGCCACATGTTAAGGGTTGGAACTGTCGCACCCTCTTTTAAGGAGGTTATGTAACTCCATCACTCTTAGTTGCTTTGGTCTCGATGCTACTGCCTATACACTTGCCAAAAGACGATTCTCCCTCCTTACGGCGAGACTTAGGTATATACCTTAAAATTGGTGGCATTGATCCCATTGAAGCGGTAGCCGATTTAGCAACTTGTTCAATACGAGAAGTGGTGTTGCGCTACTTACTTGCTTCTTTCTCAAGCTGTTGCTTAGGAGCATCATCTTTCGTTGCTTGATGGGCCTTTTTTGAGACACCTTTGTATGTGGAAGATATGGTTGCCGGCATGGTTTCCTTAGGTGCAGTACCTTCTTCGAAGAACTTTGCGTCCGCAAAATGAGACTCAATTTTAGTGAATGGCTTGACATCCCCATTTATTTTCTTCTCTCCATCACGGTAATACTTAAGGCACTGGTGTAAAGTGGAAGCCACTATCCCATGCTCATGAAGCCATGGCCGCCCAACTAATAACCTGTAGGAAGTCTTAGCATCGATTACATGGAAGATGGAGGATGTCGATAAGTCTCCTATTATCAGTTCAATGCGAATCATGTCGATTGCACGCTGGCCTTCAAGGTTGAAGCCTTGAATCATCGTTCAGCTCTTAGACAGTTCTTCCACTGTGATGCCTAAGTCGTTCATTGCAAACTTGGGCATAATGTTGACGGATGACCCTCCATCCATGAGAATGTGCCTGACTTTCTGCTCCCTAATGGAACCAGTCACAAACAAAGGACGATTGTGAGGCTTGGATCCCAACAATAAATCATCGTCAGTGAAAGTGACTACGATGTTGCAAGAGGCAAACTGAACAAGGCTTTCTATTGATCCTCCCACATCCTTGACTTTGTCAGTGTAAAGTTCTGGGTGTTGTAAGGCGCCAACAACATGTTGGCGCATATCGTCAGGCAAACAAAAGATTTGCCCCCAGCCTATGCAAGCTGGCAAAGCCTCTAGGACAGTTGAGGTCTTATCAGCTACTCTAGGAGACTCTTCTTGTCTGTCACTTCATTCGTCTTCCTCTTCTTCGAGCTCAGAACAAGAGGTCATGTTAACGGTAACCTTATCAAAGAAGCATGTTAGGAAGAACTCTTCAAGTGTAATAGGGACAAGTGGCTCCTGCTCAAGGAGTTCAATAGGCAAAATTTCATGCCTCTGGACGTTCTTGGACTTCCTCTTACCTTTTGAATGACGAGGACTCTTCTTTCTTCCTTGCCTCTTCCTGCGGCGGAGAGGCGGCGATTGCACTTGGCTTTGCTTCCTTGGCCATCGGTGAATGATAAGAGTCCATCCCTCTTCATCATCATCAGCTTTATCAGAGACATCCACAAAAGGATCAATCTCTATCAAAGGTCCTTTGGATTCAATTGGAACCACTACAGGCTCCAAACTTCCGAACTGAATTGTAATTAACTCTTCTCCCTAATGAAGGAAACCAATTCAGTGTTTACTCTACTCTGAGATCGAGTATGCATTTGCTTCCAGGGTAATGAAGAACACTCCAGCTAGGTGGAGATGTGATTTGTCTTGACAGTGTCATCCAAATCCAATATTATCTTCCCATCCCTGGCAAATTGCATAATACGCTCCTTAAGAATAATTCATTTCTCAAGAGGGTGACTAATCACCTTGTGATACCGACAATATTTTGGATCGGTAACCTTTCCAGCTTCTTCAAGGCGTTTTGGCTTTGGAAGCTTGATAACCCTATTTTGAAGGAGATCGTCCAGCATTCCTGACAAGTCTGAGTTAGGAAAGGATATTCCTTCTCCTGCAGTTCCTTTAATGTAGGACGCTTCTTTCCAGTATCCTTGGCAAACCCACTTGTTTTGTTTTTATACTTGGGTTTTTCGGAGATTCGAACTGGTTCCCTAGTTGAAGCAACCATGGATTCTTTGTTTGAGGACTTTGAGGACATGGGATTTTTCTTGAATTCACCCGTGTCCTTTCTAGAGTCAGCTAAGGAAGAAGACTTGCTCCGGCGATGTGTAATTGTCATTTCCATATCATCAGCTTTCGTTGCTAATTCATGGAAGGTCCTTAGCTTACTCATCTGCAAGACATATAGTAAATCCTACTTCATGCCCTGAGCACAAATTTCGACAGTTGAAGTTTCTGACAGACTGTCCTTGCACTCGAGACTAAGGGATCTCTAGCGATTGATATAATCAAGCACTGGCTCGTCCTTCCATTGTTTAGTGTTTGTTAGATCTGCCATACTAACAACATGTTGAGTGTTGTAGAACCGATTCAAGAACTCCCACTCTATTTGTTCCCAGCTATCAATGGACTCTGGCTCCAATCTGTGTACCAATTGAACGCAATCCCTTTTAGAGTACGGACAAACTGCTCCACCAGTCGGTCTTCCTCTATGCTAGCATTACTGCATGCCTCAATGAAGTACGTGACATGCTATTTGGGGTTACCCTTGCCATCGAACTGGTTGAACTTGGGATGCTGATAGCCATTGGGCATGCACAGCAAGTCAATCCTCTTCGTATAGGGCTTTGTATACAAGTGCATCTTGTGAGACCTTCCTCCCAACTGAACCTTTACTACGTTTGCTATCAAGCTCTGAATCTACTCAACTGACATTGAGCTTAAAGAGCAGTCCTTCTTTGCCTTGTGGTCGTTGTTAGATTCCTTACTATGGTGCAACTCTTTATTGGAGTCTTCAACACCTGAACCTTTATTGGAAGTTTTAGAGAATCTCTTTTCCAACTTCTTCGTCAGCTCAGCAATCTGGTCATTCTGGCACTTGATTTGGGCGTCCTTTTCTGTACTCTCTTTAGAGAGCCTATCCAAGGTAGCCTGCATGCTTGCCAATTGCTCTTTAAAGTTAGTAGCCCCTGTCAGCATAGCTGATATAATGACAGTGTCAAAGGATTGAGCTTTAGTGCGCGAGGAAAGTGATCCTTTCGAGGACGCCAAAGAGGAATCACTGCTCGAGTAACCTTCATCATCAAGATTGAAGGGTTGGAAAGCAGGGTTGGTATGGGTTTGGAGTTCATTCATACCAGATTTGTTTGTGGCAGGATGATGCCAGCAACAGATTTTGGCTTCAGCACATTTGAAGCGATTTGATTGACTCCATCAGGTACCTTGGAGCCGAGGTTTTGGATCTTATGTGACTGCGATTGGTGCAGCTAGAACTGATTGCTCTCGAGCGATAGCGCTAGCAGCTCTTGGCATACTCTTGGTCATGACACGACCAGATGCAGCGCTAGCAGCGGTTGATACCTGAGATGCAAATCGAACAACTTTTCTTGAAGATTTGGTGATGGCATTCTTAGGGGCCATGGTATCTTCGAGGGTGTGCTGAGTTTGGATTTTGGAGAAAGATATTAGAGGTAGAGATTGTCCCACTGAGCATGCCAAATTTTGTAATCGTAAAATTACAAAGATTGAATTTTTTATAGATTCAATTGAATGAATTGGGTACAATCTCTATAAATACAATGATCCTCTGATTTTTTTCTCTTTTTAGGATGTATTTTCCAACCTTTGAATCAAGAGGAATAGGGGTCTATTTATAGGAAAACTTTTCCCCTCCCCCTTGAAAGTCAAGATGGGCCTTAACTTGGGGTTTGGGCCCTTGACCTGGGTTTTGGGCCTTCGCATGGATTTTGGGTCTTTCAATCAGGCCTCATCCTGGATTGTTTTGACTTTCGTTTAGTTTGACTTTGACTTTGATCTTGACTTTGGGAGTCTCCCAGGCTTGGGCCGAGCATTAACTTGAAAGTCGCATCGAGCTTTGACCGAAGGTTGACTTGAGAGTCGTTTTGACGTTTGACTTGTGAGTCGATGTAAGTCTTGACTTTTGACTTTGACTTTGACCGGGCCTTGACTTGGACGTCATTCAGGATTTAAGTCGTGACTTGACTTGGTAGTCGTCTTGAGCCTCAGTTTGGGCCTTGACTTGAATTTTGACTGAGCTTGAACTTAAAAGTCATTTGGGTTTCATCTTGGGCTTGACTTGTAAGTCTTTTGGGCTTGACTTGTGAGTCTTTGGGCTTGATTAAATTAATTAAAAGGGCTGGCCCAATTAATTAATTTAATTTAATTTAATTTTGGTACGGCACGAATAAATTTTTCGTGCCTACAGACTAAAAATGACATTTTATTTTTAATTGCCCAATGACGAAAAGTATACCCTAATTTGTGTACTTAGTGGTCCACCAAAGTAATCCTTGAATTTTAGTCCAAAAGGCTAATAGAGCCCAAAAATCCAAATAGTCCAAATTGACAGTGTTCGGCGCCCAATTGAGATCCATTCTAGGGAGCATAAAATTATTATGTCTAGGCATCAATATTCTTCGTTGAGTAAGCCTCCTAACAGCATATAATGCAACAAAGTTTAATAGGCAACGGAAAAAGATATAAGTCAAATATTTGGGCTTATGCTAAAAATGACACAAGTTTACTGTTTTCCTTTTATCCCATTAACACTTATCTAAAAATTATGAAATTGGTTTTGTTGTAAACTAGACTCAATAAACTTTCAAGTAAAAATTGAATTGCTCAAAACAAATGTCGGATGTAAAAGTCATGGTAAAAACAAATTGGGATGTCCACAGCCTAGCCCATGAAGCCATGCATATTCCTGCTTCCACAAACCGAGCCTGGTTCTCTAGCTGAAAACCCGATCGGGCTCCCTCTCTTCGAGTCCTTTACTACTAAACGGGATTAATTGACTAGAATTCTACGCTAATTAATTTATTGAGACTAATTAATTAGAATGCTAGCTAAATGATTGTACCGTTTAGATTAATAATGGGACTAGGATTATGCCGCCTCTTTCTAAACCAACTCAAACTATCCCCTCAACCAATATATAGAGGGGGTTACACCTAGGGGTTCGAGATATCGAAAAAATTCTTGTTATGTCAGATGAGATAGACATCAATATTAGAGAAAGGTGAGCATCAAAATTGAGGAATTAAATACTCCACACAGCGGAGGGGAGAATTGGGTTAACCATTAAAAAGACATCACTCTGTTGTATTCCAAGAGAAATCAGGTGGGTTATCCTAAGGGCAAAAACCCGATCTTTCCCTATTCTTCTACTCTATTTCTCTTTTATGACTTTTTTATTCTAAATTATCAAAGATGTAATCCTTCGCTGGTTCCCACCCGTTGTAAATGTTATTCTATTTTTTGGATTTTGTTAGACTAAAGTTTGTACCTTTTGCATGATTTTAAATGAATACGTGATTTTAATCTGCTGCACGATTTTGTGTTAGTACAATTAAGTTTTGATTTCTTGTGTTGATTAGTAGAGGTCGTTAATGATGACGTGCAGTGATAAGATGCATCCCATCACATCATCGTATCATCGCCCCCAAATCTATAACCTTAATTCAAGACCAAGAAGTTAGGATATTTCCCACACTAGCGGCTGTTCGAGAGCCTTTCTAAAAACTTTTTTGAAGTAACATCAATTTGTACATTCAGTTATGCCTATCGTTATTATTTGTTTCAAAGGGTAATATAATTTGTATGTTTTTCATACTACGACTCTATTGGTTAAAGTTCGATACTTTTTCTATGCTATTTTGTTTGCTACTTGGTTATGCATTGCTAAATTTGAGGGGCAGATATGGATTTTGGTAGTGAAATCTATTTGAACCAGAATAAGGTTTTAGAGTCGGCCCAAGAACTTACTCGGGTTCCAGATCAAACCCATACCCAAACTCTATGCCAAGCCTATGTAACTGGCAGGGCCAAAAGCAGGAAAACTAGACTTGGCTCTACCGATGGAACCTAGGCAAGTTCCATGACCAAGTCCAAGGCCCGGTTTCCTGCGATCCTCCAGCACAATTCTGACTAACTATTTTTTTTTAAAACGTGTAAATGAAGAAATTAAATATGCTTCTAAAAAATAAAGTATCTAGTACAAGAGACTGATCATTATTGGGGGATTGCACCCTCTGAGAGGCAGATCTTTACATTCCATTTATCCTACGTCCTACAGCACCCAGAATGCTTGCAACTTTGTAACAAGTTGTTTGGCTTGTCATGGTAACAAGCACTCATCTAGCCACTTAGGAACACTACTGGGAAAAATCTATGTCACGTAACTCGACATCGACAAACCATTTCCGAAGCATGAGGTGATTTCCCAAAATTCTCCAAAGCCTACAATGCCACACTTTGCTCATATTCGTTGAACGTGGACTTAAATAGGGAAACCTCATAATCCAAGTCAATTGCTGTAAACCCATAATCAAGTTCCAGGAGTGCTGGATGACATCACACACTGTACCGTTATTCACTATTCTTTCTGCCATAATTTTCCCTCGCAGAGTAAAATTAACATATAGAGTGTTAGTAGTATCTTTGGCTTCCTTCAGTTAGAGTCCATCGTTAGTTATTTCCCATATTTGTTGTGCCATCTCACCCTACAAAACCAGGTTACTTCCCTCCATATTTAATTTTGCTAATAACCACACTTATAAGTGTAGAAATATCAATTGCCCACACTTAGGCTAAATATAGGGAAGTTAAATGTGTGAAAGTGTTCTCCACACTTAATGAAAATGCTGATAAAACTATACTTCCCACACTTATAAATACGGAGTAAGTACTAATTACCTACAATTTATGTGTGACCATTTTACGATATGCCCACTTTGAAAGATGCAAGAAGTCATAATTTTTCCCACAGCTAAAAGTGTTACTAGTGTCGTTTTAGTTTTTAAAAAAATAATGCTGTTAATTGATATAAAACTTGTTAATTAAAAAAAGAACAATTGTGTACAATTGTTCTTTTTTTAATTAACAAGTTTTATATTAATTACCAGCGTACATCACCCTACATAAATGAATAAAATTAACAAACCAACAAATTAAAATAGATTAAACATCAAGTAAATAAATTACACATTAGTGCCTGAAAAAAAATTATTGTAGACACAACAACAAAGACTAAGGTAATTAAAACTAAACAACTCCCATAGTAGGTTCCGCTTTTGCAGGGTTTGGGAAGATCCAGATGTAGACAACCTTACCTCTACCGGCAATCCTGCCCGTAGAGAAGCGAATTCCAAGAGACTTTGAAAACATGCCTATCATCCAAGAATATATAAAAAAATCTCCATCTTTGTTTTCTTCACTGAGAAAGATGTTAGCTCTAAAAATACAACCTGTTAGACAATTAAAACACACAAAAAAATAAATTATTAGAAAAGATAACCAAAGAAATTAACTAAGACACAAACTCGGCAGAATTAAGTTTAAAGACGCACCTCATCCCCTCCGACAAGCTGACCTGGTAGCCTTACACCGAGGCGTGCCACAAAAACTTTTTTTAACTAAGCACACAAGTGTATTTTATCACCACAATTAGGGACAAACAAAATGCTATGCCATTAGGCACCAATTGGATTATACGAAAATGACAACTTTAGGGCTTGATTTGATCCATTGCCTAACGTTTGCCAGCTGGATTGTCGTCCTTCCAAGAAAAGGAGACGACCAAAGCTAACTTGCCTTTAAAAAAAAGAATGATGTTCCTCCTCTTCCGCTGACAATCTGACTTACAGTATCTTCCTTTAAGCTATGACTAGCACTATAAATTGCCTCACCCATCCATCAAAATGTCTTGCAAAGACCTTACACCCGCCTTTACCTTAATGTTTCATTGTGCTTTTTTATTTGCAAGGCCATTAATTCTATGGTTCCCCAATACATGTATCAGATGAGCAGGTGACATTGCTTCAATAAAATTTATCGTTTGCCATTAGTCCTTGTGATAACTCTATTCATGAAACCAAACAGTGTAGACTCACGAAAAAAAAGGTTTCAGTAATTGATCCACCTAAGCCTGTGAGCCTTAACTTCCTTCCCTTTCATGCACCGAGCGATGCGGTTATGTTAAGACCCTCGAAAAGAAGAGGGGCAGGGGGAACAAAAGGATCAGTTTACTTTAATAACTATCCACAACACCTGTACATCCAATTTCTATTGACAATGGATACTGAAAATAAAGTCACAAAGCACCCATTGCACCCTCAACATATTGGAATAAAACTACAGGCACAGATATGAGTACCTCACATGCATACACTGACAGGCTGATGATAGCACAGATATGTCTTGGGATGTTGCGAGTGTCAAGTAAGCATATAATCTGCTGTTCTAATCATCCTTGCACATCTGCATGAAAGACAGCTAGTATCACATCCAGATTTCTGATATCCAGCCGCCAATTTAAGTGATCATTTCTGATGTGACATGTATCTGATTTCATTGCTACTTGCCGAAGAACAATGGATTTAGAGAACATGCTGGTACAGTGACAGATATATTCTATAGAGAGCCAAGAGAATACATATTATGATCAGATTGTCTGCATAAACAGACAAATACTCTGATTACAAATAAGCACAGAGAATTTTCCTTTCAATGTCACTTGTCATGTTATATAGTATTTAGTACATTTGAGAATTAGCCCTTACTTTGACCTTATGTGACATAAACTATGAGTATGTTAGGTATCACACAGAATATGTGTGATACTTACTTCTAATAGTTCAATTACTAACATTGTGTATACATTGCTTTACTTTGTAGTTTTGCCAAAATGAAGCAGCAATATTGAGGAAGCAACTGCAGACCTTGCAAGAAAGCCACCGGTATAACCTGTCTATTATGAATATTATCTATTGGAAGCTTGAACTGATACAATCATACAAACAGACCTTTACCACCAAAACTGCATGCTGAAGATAGTGAAATAGTTTGCCTTCATTAAGCAATGACTTCGGAAACATAAACAGCAAAGCAATAATGATTCATGGGCAAGCACAAAAGAAACAAATCAGAATAGTGCTGCTCAGAGGATACGGAATTCTGTGGAATATAAACAAACTTTTTCAGAATAGGATGTATTTTGAAAATATACAAGTCCTTTAGAAGGATCCTTGCTTTGCTCCCAATTTTTTGCCCATGATAGATTAGTTCACAAATTTTTTTTAGAATCACTTGATACACTTTGGTTTGAGTTAGTGTACTTGCAGGACCCCTGGTGAAGTAGACAATAGGTTACGCTACACTTGGCAAAGAAAAACAAATCATGATCTCCCGTTACTGCAGCCAACACAAAAATGACGACAACAAATCTTATAGCCTATCCTTTCTCAGAAAAGTCCCTTTGTCAAAGAACGGTAAAAATGGAAATGCCACATAGGTAAGAGACTGTTAAACCAAATATTAGTTAATTCTAATTAAAAACGGTAGGTACAACTGCAGAATGATTATATAATGTAGAATGTTCCTTGAATGCAGTACATAATATGAGAATTGCGCAGGAAAAAACATAAAATTAGCTAAAAAATAATTTTACCGAGGCTGTTCAATCATACTATGACTTCAATGACCTTATAAACAACAGAGCTCTCTTATGTGTTACATTCAAAGATGACTCCACGTCATATACACCCACCAAAAAAAAAAAAGTAAAAATCATGCCGATATAGTTAATTTTTAAATAAAAATGGTTACTTTCATACAGCATCAATCATGCAATTTGTCAATTTAATTTATATAGTAATACCAATAAGATTAAGTTTTGTTTTGACTTAAACCCTAGCATCACAAGGGTACAGCCCTAGTTCGAAAGTTGTTGTT
The DNA here is from genome assembly GCA_017589665.1 of Selenicereus undatus. Classification (NCBI taxonomy): domain Eukaryota; kingdom Viridiplantae; phylum Streptophyta; class Magnoliopsida; order Caryophyllales; family Cactaceae; genus Selenicereus; species Selenicereus undatus. The sequence continues at coordinate 4,740,117 of JACYFF010002017.1, read as the reverse complement.
TTGACTTAAACCCTAGCATCACAAGGGTACAGCCCTAGTTCGAAAGTACAACTTGCGAGAGTACATCAGTTTATCTGGTTAAACAAGAGTTATTACCCAAAAATTTCAGTTGGGTCAAAAATCCAGAATTACCCCTTTTGAAAGAGGGGCCGATGGCTCCAACAGCCAGCGCTAGCAACAGCAGGAAAAGCCATTAGGCTTTCTTTCTATCTTTCCACAGGTTAATCCCAAAGAGATTCCATACAAAATAAAAGGGCTTTCACTGATTATTTGGCATCATGATTACAGACCCTTAGAATCAGCCAGCATTTCTAATTTAATGGTGCTTCACCCACAGCCTACCCATGCTAAACATAACACCAAGCAAGGCTCCTAGCATGGCATTGTGAGTTACCGCTTAGAATCATAGTTATCCAATGCCCCCTCCCACCTCCACCACCGGGTCGGGAAATGCAATGTGAGATATTTGATTGCCCATGCAATTCCTTCATGATCCAAGACAACAGGAATGACATTCCAATCCCACAAATCAGGAATCTTACTTCACCAACCAAAATGTAGTGTAGACCAGAAAAACTAATTCAGAAAGGTGATTCATGCTCAGAATAGGATAAATGTCTTTCCCATACCCACCTTGTCAGGCTTCAACATTTTATATAGATGGTTCATTAGTAAGAGACACATGTGCTCCCACCACTGAGCTATCAACTCGGACATGAGGAAAACTTAAAGCTTAATAACTCAGTCTATTTTGCTCGACCAAGTTTTGATCCTCAACAACACAATAATAACTTCCTTCTGTGATTGATCTAGGAGCCTTTCTAAGTAGCGTACCAAAACTGCGAACTCATTCAACAACCAAGAACGATTAGTGACCCAAGTGACTATGCTTAGAGGTTAGAATAGCTTCAGATGCCTTAGCAAAAGGAAAAGACAACCAATAATAATAGAACAGAATGCCCCAGACCCTGGCATATTAGCAAACGGAAAAACACCCCATATTGGTAAACAAACAACGCTCCTAACGATTACATATATTATCTAATCCTCTAGAAGAAGGCAAAATAGGGCCGAAATCCAACAATAACAATGAGCACATGTCTTCCAACTCCAAGAGAAAAGGCCAAAGATACCACGCCAACCAGTCCATCACTTAGTTTTCAAAATTGTCCTACACAGATTGCAGAAAGTATGTTTAAATCACAAAGACAAAGTGTTGAGTGATGCTAACACATAGCACCTGTTCGATTAATCTATAACTTCCATCCTGTCTTCTGAATTTTCATTCAGAATCTGTAGAAAAAGGTATAATAATCTGCAATATGCGAAAAATCTATAGGAATCTATAAGAATATGTAGAAATTAAGAGCTGGATTCTAGAATCTAAAGTTTAGAGAGATTATTTCTAATTTAAATTTTGAAGGAATTCAAAATACGTAGGAATATGTAGGCATTTGTAGAAATCAAGAGAAGCATTAGGAATCAGGTGGAAATTCTGGAAGAGTCTAAGTTCTTTAGAATTTATGTAGAAATCTATAGAAGTCTTAATTTGCAAACTAACCCATCCCAAAAAGTCAATGCACTATTTATCTCAAGATTTGAAAATCATTTGGCACATATCTGAATCAAATTTATAAAAACATTCTAGGGAATCTGTGAGGCTTCTAACAATAGGGAATCAAAGAGATTAAGTGACAATTCCACATCCTGCAGGACTCAAAAGAAAATGGCAACGCACAGAACATTCAGCAGTAAATCTGAACTATTCTCCACCCAATCATATCCCTTGTGCACCTAGGCTTTTTTGTAAAATAATTTAGAGATATCCAGTACCAAATGATCAGACAACCAAATTGAAGAAAGGGTTGCAAGGAAGAAGTTATACGGTTCAGAGTCACCACATTTATCATTGCTTGAGATTGTAGAGAATCAAAGATTTAATTACTTAATGATACAATAAGGTAATCTCAGCTGAGAATTAATGCATACAAGGTAAAGCCAGTGGCAATCATACAATTACTAGCAAGAACTATGATAGCACCAAAATCCTATTCAACAAAACTCAGCATACCCCAGAAGAAAACACCAAATGTCATTTTTGCTGACATGGTACCTTGATAAATTCTATCTCGCCTAACATTGTTGCCTTCCATTTATGACAGAATTCCCCCAACATAGTTTACATAACACATTTTGGCTAGAAAACAACATACACACCATTGGCATTAAAGCTGGACTTCACTTCTTCCTATAGCAAATATGTTATTGGACTAAGCCATGAGGCAAATGACACCTGTCTCTCCAAGTACAAAACCTTTTTCTAGTTCTGAGAGATTTAAGTCAAATGCCAATGAATATTTCACTTTGACTTGGCCTCAAGAGAAGATATGCTAGGAAAAGAGGAGCAGGTTGCTGCAGTATCACCATTGGATCACAAGCTTAGATTAAAAAAGCCCGAAGTGCAAAAAAAGCGCAAAGGGTCCTAGGCGCGGGCTTTGAGGCAAAGGCGCAAAGAGGAGCAGGTTGCTACAAACATCTTAACAATCGAATAGGCAACTGGTGAACATTTAGAAACATTTAAAATTATGAAAACACGCTTTCAACGACCCTTCTTAAAGATTTCTAAGTTCACAAACTGCTCACATAACATCATTTAAGGGAAGGGGTTCACAAATAGCACATTTGTATCACTTAGCAAGAACAGTTTCAGCAGAATCAATCCAATATCCCAAATACTTCCCAATTCACACGATTGCGATTAATAGCAAACCCAGGCTCCTTCCTCACGCAACACCGGCCACAAAAACCTCGAATCACTTAATAGTTTCACCTCAGGCCATCCAACTACGAAGCTCGGTTCGATATCACAATAATTCAATCGTTAAATTCACGAAACCAACATCCATAATCAGAGCGCTCATATGCAGCCATAAAAAAAGAATTGAGACATATTTAACTGATTTAGCAACAACATTAAAACACGATTCTGGGTTGCTTTACAATTTCCTCAAATCGCCCAATTAGCAAAATCAAGTGTTAATCACATTCATGAACTCTACATCAGTTTCAAACACCATTTTCAATTCAATTCAACCCTAAATCTTCCAATTATCGATACAATTCTAGAATCTAAACATAAACTACCCCAAATCGTTAAATTCGTTTGAAATTACTATAATTAGGAAGAAGAGAAAACCCACCTCGAATCCAAGCTAAGGACCCGTTCTAAGGGCTTTTGGGCTCGATTCGGATGCTTGAAAACCAAGTTTTCGACTCACTTGCTGCTGTCACGCCCCAAACCCATGCGAACAGACCCCCAAATTCGACTGACTCACTGACACGAAGTTGCGGTTGATGCTTGGGCTGCAAATTCACACCCATCTGCGCGTGAGGCTGCTACTGTGTGAATCGCACCCACTCTAGCTCTCTCATTCACTCTCTTCCTCTGGTTCAGTGGGCGCAACGGTGGTGGTGATGGGGTTTCAAAACCCTAGCTTTGCACCCCGCCTCGCGTGACTCTCGGTCCGAGCATGCGAGTGGCGACACCGCGAACTGGCCGACCACCGGCCTACCGTCGTTCCTCCCCTCTCACTCTCTCGATTCACCTCTTTCTCTCTCTCTATTATGGTGGTTTGCTCTCGCTGGTGGAGGGGCACGAAAGCAGAGTCCCTCTTCGTGTTTCCTGCCAAAAAAGAAAGGGGGCTTCGGCCCCTTTTGGGTTCTTTTTTTTGTCTTTTGGTGTTTAATCCCTACTCATTAGACCGGATTTGGTCCTAAATCATCTGATGCTGCTATTCTCAATCCCATATACCTTCGCACAATTTGCTAATTTCGGGTTATTACGACTTGATTAATTTCTAATGAGTTCACTAATTTCATAAAATTGCATAATTAATCAAGAAAAATTAATAAAAATTATTCACATAATTTATTACACCCAATTATCGCGCAAAAATTAGTCTAATATAACTAACTCAATCAAACAAGTTAATAAAAATATTAACTCAAACAGTTAACCTAAGGTTGAAAACCTCGACTATTATAGAATTGAGGAGTTTGACTTTTGGGGAAGTCGATGTTGCCCAGAATTTTCTACCCAAATGAAGGAATTGAGGAGTTTGAATTCCGGAGAAGTTTTTGTTGCCCAAATCAAATTTGCTACCCGGCCAGATGAAGAACGAATTGAGGAGTTCAAATTCTAGGGATTGATTGGCCGCTGAAAGCTATTTTTGCCTTTTTAGGTAGGAGGCGGGCAAAAAGTACGCAACCGCTTAATCTTCCAAATGATAATTTTATTTTGTTAGATATTTGCGTATTTTTTTAATTGTTTGTTTTATTCCTTTGGGTGATATATTTATATATAAATATTGAAATATTTTGTACAAATTACCTCATTAATATAATAAAAAGTAATTATAAAAGCTCTTTTTAATTCGCCACACTTAATTAGTATAGGAATAGATTTATAATTTACCCACACTTGTTAAATGTGGAATCGAAAAAACTACCAAATCTTATCATTTTTCTCCCCATACTTAATTAAGTGTGGTGATACAAATGCGGGAGGAGGCATTATTTTTTGTAACTAGTTGTTTTATATCCAATTACAAATTAGGGTAAGCTGATGACGTCATTCATTCAAACTTGTAGTACTGGATAAAGGGGAACAAATGTCGGAGAAGACTGAAAAGGTTTGAGAATAAGGTTATTCCCATGGTTGCTGCGTTGTTTGCATTAGTTTTTCCGTATCTGGTTCCAAGTTAGGGTAGACTAGCGCCATTCATTCAAGCTTGCGACACTTGATTAAGAGAAACAAATGTCGAAGATCAAAAGGTGTGGGAACAAGGATTGATGCCGTAGAAGAAATCCTAGTAGGATAGAGAGAGCACCATATATGACAGAGTGGCTCATATTATTAATATTGTGTCACTCAATGACAAGTTTATTCTACTTTTAATTGTCAGCTTTTTTTCTATTTTAAGTATACTAGAGACCTAGAAAATATTAACAATTTTCGAATCATAAGAGTATCTTCTCTTTAACTTCCACATTCGAATTATGATATTCTTATTTTCAAATTATAAATAATTGATACAATTAAAAATCTTATAAAATTTCCCAAGCATAGCATTGGTCTTTTTAACACAAGTTTAGCGTCGAATACTTAACCAAGATTTAAAATTGTACCAAAATAATTTATTGTCTTAATTTGTACAATACAACTTATACATTTAACATAAGGTATCTTCAAATATATAGAGACTAATATGATAGATAAATTGACAAATATATAATGTCATTAAATGCACTATACCGAGCCAACATACCATGGGGTATTAGCAT
>JACYFF010002017.1:4705595-4718222 GCA_017589665.1 Selenicereus undatus | reverse complement strand
AATAATAATAATAATAACTTAGCCACTAAAAGTTAAGAAAAAAATCAAATGATAAAATTAAATCAAAATTGTGGGTAATAAATTAGTCCACCTATAATAAAGTCCAAAGTCAAAACATAAAATTAAATTATGGTTATAACATAACCGAAATAAATCAAATAACATTAAAGAACTACGACTGGTTTGATCCTCTATAAAAGAGGTACGTAGGCAGCTCACGATAAATGAGTGGGTGCAACCCAAATTCCAAATTAAATTAAATCGCTTGTATCCTAACCTGCACATGAAGAATGTGTACATGTAGTACCCTTCCTAGAAGGTGCCTATACGGACACTATCTGATGCAATTAAGTTTGGATAACAAGTGACCCGGCATACAGTATACATGTCGATCCAAATTGTATAAAGTCTTATTAATACAAAATAAAACAAACAAAGAAAGAAAATAATAAAATAGAACGAATCAGAATCAAAAGGTGGTCTCCGAGACGGGAGACGTAATTAAGGAGGTTTATCCTCTTGAATAGGGTCGTACTCAAAATAATCCGATGTATATATTTTTTTTTTATTTTTTTTTATATATACGTCCGAAAGTTGTGTTGTGCATATTATTTATTTTTATTAAATTTTTGCCCAACATATTTTGGCACGCCTGGTGGGACCCTATTTTCCTTTTCATCTCCGATTTGTATATTATTGACTAATATTTATTTTTTTCTCTTTTGTTGTGTTTGTTTTTGTGTTCAAAGTTCAAAAACAATGGCACCTCAAGTCACCATTAACTTCAACGAGCTTCCCGTCACGTTTGTGATCAAACGTGGAATGTTCCAGGCTACGAAGAACGTGCATGTGGTCTTCACTGTTGGGCCACGATCCATCCTGGTTGAGTTTCCATTGTCAAACTCAATGGAACCTCTCAGGGGCCTTGAAAGGGCAAGCAGGCCCGCCCCTAAGGCCGACAAACCGCTTACAAAGAAAGCGGTGAAGAACTTAAAACGCAACAAGCATAGAAGAGACAAGCGTCGTGCCAAGTCGGTTGCACCTAAGCTAGCTCTATCACCAGCCTTGGAGCTAGCCAAGACGACCTTGAGGAGGGCTTTCTAGCAAAGGTTATCCTCTACGGCGTGCCCCTCAATGGCTAGGCCGTTCAACCCGGTGCTGACCCAATTCCCCAGCCAAATGCCAAATCTGAGGGGAACCTACATAAGGGAAGCACCAGTAACCCGAGCGACAATCCAACCAAGGCAAGCTCGGGTCCCTCATTTGACCCCAAAGCAAGTTCGCGTCCCCACTTCGGCCCCAAGGCAAACTCGGGTCACCAATCTACCCCTGAGGCAAAATCAAGTTCCTTCTTTAGGCTCAATCCACACTTGGGCTCCTGCATCCACCAGGAAGGGGGCAAAGACAAGCAAAAAACCCCCAACCTCGAAGACCCCCAATAAGCCATTTGGGGAAGGAACCTCAAGGGTCAAGAAGGCTCATCAAGTTCGCCCTACAAGGCGGATTCTTATCGGGACTATCCCTGTTGATATTCCCGTAGTCGAAGTCATGATGACCTCGTATTCAGAGGAGGAAACAATACCTAAAACTGCAAAGGTTAAATTTGTTAAACCTTCAACCTCAAGCACTTCCACTATGGTGCCGAGACTTTTGCAAGTCACAACCACTACTCCTCCTCAAAGCCTTACAAAAGGTAGGAGGATTTTACCTCCTAGGCCACAAAATCAAAGTGATTTAACCTTTGAAGGGATCGAGTCACAGGCATACAGCGACCCTATCACAAGATCAAGGGCCAAAGCATTATCATATGCCGAGGTGGCCTTACAATCTTCAGCCACTACCTTTCAGCAAGGCAAGGACCAACTGAACAGACCAGATGAAGTTACAAGGCCTGCCTTTTCCTAAGAAGAAGCGGCATCCACCATCATCCTACAAGAGCAAATCAGCGAGGATGATCAGGCTGAAAACATGCTGGTCCTGGTTACCAGTACGCCGAGCCTCGAGGAGTAAATGCAAGAGTTGTAAAGAAAACTTGCAGAAAAAGAGGTTGAAATAGCTAACCTCGCTATGCGCCTTGAAAATAGGGAGCATGAAAAAACTAATGAGGTTAGCAGTAACAACACAGTTATCACTCCACAAGATATCAAGGAGTTGGTAGCTCAAGGAATCAGAGAGCATCAAGCAGCCATGAATCCCCCAGTGTTGGGGTATAGAAGCCCATACCCAAGTCACTACGACTCGGTTCCTTTCCCCAAGGGTTACCAAAAGCCAAACTTTGAAAAGTTTGATGGAATAAATGGGTCACCGCATGAACATTTGACCCATTTTTATTCTGCCTGCGGTGAAACTGCCTTAAATGACGCGTTGTTGATCAGGCAGCTCGTACAGTCCCTCAAAGGAGCCGCATTTACATGGTATACCCAACTTCAGCCTGGGTCATTACACACTTGGGATGACCTCCAAAGGGCATTCCTAGCCCAGTTTGTGAGTTCAAAGCGAAGAGTTTCTATAATAGACCTTGCCGATACTCACCAAAGGCCAAACGAAAGTGTTAATGATTTCATCATGAGGTGGAGAAGCTTAAGCTTACAATGCCCAGAAAAGCTAAGCGAGCAATCAGCAGTTCAAATGTGTGCAAACAATTTAGACCCTCAAGTCGCTACATATGTTGGTACTGCTGAGCCTCAAAACTTTGATGCTCTCGTATCTAAGGCGAGCAATGTAGAAAGACAACTTGCTCGTTAGAAAGCCATACAACCCAAAAGGGAAGAAATCAGAAGGTCAAATAAGAAGGGAGAATCGATGGCTACGTTTATCAGAGCAAGCCCAAAGCCAATCAATGGCGGAAATTTCAACAACGGCAAAGACAAACAAAAAGGGGGAGCTCGACGACTCACCCGCCAGGAAAGGAAAGAAAAGAAGTATCCCTTCGATGATGACGATGTTCAAGGGATATTTGATGAGTTAATGGCTGCAAAAGCCCTTTCTCTTCCAGAGCCAAAACGACCTACCGAGGTCAATATGACAAATGATCCTAAGTATTGCTCATACCATAGGATCATTAGTCACCCCATAAAAGATTGTTATGTCTTCAAAGACATAATCGAAGATATGATTAGAAGGGGAGAAATCGAGATAGAAGGGGCTCCAGCCAAAGGACCCACCGCATCGTCAAATGCAACCTCAGCGGTGGAACAGAGGGATGAATCTCACCCATCATCCTCAGAAACTAATCAAGGGATTCCAACGGTGTCATTACCACCTCATGTGGTCCCCATCAAGTTCATTGTTGATGATGATGTAACAATAGTATGGGCGTACCCAGATATGCCTGCACCCTCACCAGGAGCACCTACCTTATATGATTTTTACCTAGACCCAAGTCTAGAGGCATGGGCAACATCAGAAGATGAGCATGATGATAACTTTGGGTGGCAAACTTACTCTAGCGGGCGATCATTTCAGCAGGGCATAGTCCGTGCTTCTCAGTCCCCAGGAGTTAAAATAAGAGGACAGAAGCCATCTCAAAAGAAAAACAAGAAAAAGAAGTCAAGGACCAAAAAGAAGCCAGACTTATCTTCTGAAGAGGAGTACGTGCCACCGGTTAAGACCCCGTTCACTTTAAGTGATTATATCCCCAAAGGTTTTTTCGGTAGTGACTCCTCAGATGATGACCCTGAAGAAAGGGAAGTAGCCCAATGTTGCATGGTTTCATGGGCTGATGAATGTGAAGAAGCGATTGCCATTCCCGCAAACACCGCTCAAGAAGTGGATCAAATAACTCTTCGATCTGGTCGTCAACTCCAACCACCGAATCCAGCAGGGAAAAAGGAGAAAAAAGAAACAACACCAGAGATACCACTAATATCGGATAACGCCAAAGAAAAGGGTGGTGAGGAAGTAATTCCCTCGAGCTCAAATAGCCAGGGAACTGCTGAGAACAGACAAGCAACTAAAGATTCTAAGAAGGATCTTCCTGCCACAACCCCTTTTCAAGTTCGCCAAGGGTCTCATAAGGAAAAGGTTCGCTATGATGTCATTTCTCATCTCAAGTGAATGCCAGCGCGCCTAAGTGTCTATGACGCCTTATAAATGTCCAGAGAGCTAAGAAGGGCACTTATATAAGCGTTAATGGACCCCGACGACTACAAAGATCAAGTTGATCCTATTGAAGTGGATGAGGTGTTATCATATCCTTTAAACCGATGTGCTGCATGCATGGCTTGCGTAACATTCTCTGATGAAGATCTCCAGTTGGGGTCTGCAAGCCTCTGTATGTCACTGGTAGGATTGGAGATAAAAGAATAAATCGGATCCTACTTGACTGTGGTTCTGCAGTCAACCTTCTTCCATTGAGGGTATTAAGGGCAATAGGGATAACACCAAATCAGTTGTCCCCAACTTTGCTCACAATACAAGGGTTTAATTAGGTAGGGCAGAAAGCCTTAGGCACTATTGCATTAAAAGTTGAGCTAGATGATCTCTACACAGATGCTCTTTTTCATGTAATAGATGTTGATACTTCCTACAACGCCTTACTCGGGTGACCATGGCTTCATACTAGTAGGGTTATTGCCTCGACTCTTCACCAGTGTTTGAAATACACTGACGAGCATGGCAATGAGAAAACAATCCGTGGGGACACAAATCCTTTTCATGGGGAAGATGTTAATTACGCTGATGCCAAGTTTTACAAATCTACGGATTCTGGGACCTCCCAAGTTCTTTTAGCCCAAGAAAAAGACAACCAAAAAGAAAAACCCAACGCCTTTACTTTGCCCCAAAAGGTCATTCGGGTTGTCAATAGCTACGCTAGTGAAGCCAAGGAAGTTCAGTTTCCACGATCAAAGGTGTTGTTCAAATACACACCTAAAGACAAAAGAAAGGATGGCCAAAAGGCCCTGACTCCAGTGAAGAAAATTGTGAACTCTCTTGTCACAAGTTATACCTTCCCCCTCCGAAGAATTGATCAGTCGATACCCAAAGAAAATCTCGTCATAAGAACATCACTCGGTAACAAGAGAGTGGTGTTAAGGGAAAACCTTTCAAAGCCTCTAATAAGAGCATTCTCTTCAAGCGGTTCATCTCCAGGAGGGCCATCATCATCAAGGTGGAGCAAGAAGAATAAGAGAGGACTTGCAAGGAAAACCGAAAATTAAATATTTCATTTGAAGGTGGAGTCCTAAAGGCATCATTACAAGAGAATACCTTCGGAAATCTTCAGATATCTAATGATGGGGGGGTTCTCAAGGCTCGTACCACAAATGATATGGTCTTTACACCCCAAGAACAAGAGATGTTTTTCGAAAATGAGCAAGTCCAACCCCGAATCTCAGTTTTTCAAAGACTTGGCAAAATCAATGAACCCAAGCAAAAGAACGTCCGAGTCGGAAAGCAGAAAAAGTGGAAGCTGAAGAAGAAAAAGCAACAGCCTAGAAGCTTCGTCTGGGTTCGGGGACAAAATGATGCTAGCCAAATTGAGCAGGCGGAGCAAGTTAATGTTGTGTTTGTGGCAAACGAGGAAGATGCTCAAAATTTTGAATTTCCTTGTCAAAAAGTTCCCAAGCATCACAGGATCGATAGGCTAAATTCTAAAGAGTGTGATGAAGTCTAGGTTCATGCTGATTCACTTAAGAGATTGGATGGTGCCTCAGTTGATATAAAACAAGGATCCTCTGAGGATTTTGTTGAGGCTATCCAACCAGCACCACCAGAAATGGAAGATGGTGGTCAAGCAACAATTAATGAGCTTCGAGAGATAAATTTGGGCACAACTGATGAACCCAAACCAATTTTTGTGAGTGCCATGTTGGATAATGAAGAGGTGGTACAGTATGAACAACTCCTTCGGGAATACAAAGATGTCTTTGCTTGGGGATATCAAGACATGTCAGGCTTAGATCCAAGTGTCGCTGTCCATAAGTTAACCGTTTCTGAAGGAGTAAAGCTGATAAAGCAACCTCAACGACGCTTTCGTCCTGAACTGACAATTCAAATAAATGCTGAGGTTGACAAGCTCATAAAGGCTAACTTCATTCGTGAAGTTCAATACCCCACTAGGTTGGCTAACATCGTACCAGTTCGGAAAAAAAAAACGGTCAACTTCGGATATGTGTGGATTTCAGGGACTTAAATGATGCATGTCCCAAGGATGATTTCCCACTACCAATCACTGAACTCCTCGTGGATGCCACTACAGGGTTTGGGGCTCTGTCTTTCATGGATGGTTTCTCGGGGTACAATCAAATCAAAATGCATCCCGAAGATGAAGACTTAACAGCCTTTCGAACACCACAAGGCATATACTGCTATACAGTAATGCCGTTTGGTTTGAAAAATGCCGGAGCCACCTACCAAAGAGCCATGACGATAATTTTTCGTGATTTTCTCCACAATCTCGTTGAATATTATGTTGATGACTTGGTTGTAAAAACAAAAGATAGAGAAAATCACTCACATGACCTAAGAAAGGTCTTTGAAAAGCTTCGTCAACATCAGCTCAAGATGAACCCCTTAAAATGTGCATTTGGGGTCACCTCAGGGAAATTTCTCGGCTTTGTGGTTCGGAAAGAAGGGATTGAGATTGACCCTGATAAAGTCAAAGCCATAATCCAAATGCCCCCTCCGAGAAATTTAAGAGAATTGCGGGGCTTACAAGGAAGGTTGGCCTACATACGACGGTTCATTTCAAATTTGTCAGGAAGGTGTCAATCTTTCACAAGACTCTTAAAAAAGGACACGCCTTTCATTTGGGATCAAGCTTGTCAAAATGCTTTTGAAAGCATCAAACAATATCTCACAAGGCCACCAGTCCTAATGGCTCCGATACAGGGAAGGCCTTTAATATTATACACAGCAGCCCTCGAACGGTCCTTAGGGGCTATGTTGGCTCAATGTAATGACGAAGGGAAAGAAAATGCCCTGTATTATATCAGCCGGACAATGGTGGGTGCAGAAGTAAATTACTCGTCCATGGAGAAAATTTGCCTTGCCTTGGTTTTTTCCGTTCAAAAGTTACGACACTATCTCTTATCCCATCAGATCATTTTGATTTCGAAAGCAGATCCGTTAAGGTATATATTATCTAAACATATGCTATTAGGGAGATTGGCTAAATGGGCTATGCTTTTAGCCCCTTTTGAGATCAAGTTCATGCCTCAAAAAGCAGTAAAAGGACAAGCCATAGCTGATTTCCTGGCAGCACATCCGTGTGCAGATAATGAAGAACTACCTGATGATCTGCCAGATGATGGAGTTATGCTTGCTGAAATTAAAACATGGCAGTTATATTTTGATGGGGCAGCAAGGAGTCAAGGAGCCGGAGTAGGAATTGTGTTTGTCACACCATCTGGAGGACTAATTCCTTACTCATTTGCTCTTCTTGAGATATGTTCAAATAATGTAGCTGAATATGAGGCACTCATCATTGGCCTTGAATTGGCCCATGAAATGCGTATTGACCAACTTGAAGTATTCGGTGATTCTCAGTTAATTATCCGACAAATAAATGGTCAGTACGAGGTAAGAGACGTGAAATTAGCGCCTCTCTACAAAAGGGCAAGAAGCCTTATGAATCAATTTCTTCAAGTAGAAGTCAATCATGTGCCGAGGTCTGAAAATGATAAAGCAGATGCTTTAGCAAAGTTGGCTGCTTCACTGACACTCCCTGATGAAAGGGAAATTCAAATAACAATTGGGGAACGTCACTTGTTAGCCTTAGCTTTAGACCGTCTTGATGAAATTGAAGAAACAAATGTGGTCTTCGTTCTTGAAATCGAAGAAGAAGCAAATTGGAGACCACCTCTCATTGAGTATATTCAATATGGCATCTTGCCTACTGACCCAAAGAAAAGGGCAGATGTAAAACGGCGAGCACTAAGGTTTACTTTTAAAAATGACACTCTATATCGAAAAAATTTCGATGGGGTTTTACTTAGATGCTTGTCAAGGGAAGAGGCTGCTTATGTCCTAAATGAAGCTCATGCCGGGGTTTGTGGTGCTCACCAAGCAGGTCCAAAACTTGCTGATCAAATCAAAAGATTGGGTTATTACTGGCCAACCATGGTTCAAGATGCGATAAAGTTTGCCAAGACATGTCAAGCTTGCCAAATTCATGGTGATTTTATGCACCAACCACCACAATTACTCCATCCAAGCATATTATCTTGGCCCTTCCACACATGGGGGCTAGACGTCATAGGACCTTTCAAGCCATCTTCCTCTCGCGGCCATTTATTCATCTTAGCAGCCACAGATTATTTCTCAAAGTGGGCTGAGGCTATTCCGTTAAAAAAAGTGGGGGCAAAACAAGTTGCTGACTTTATCAGGACCCATCTCATTTATAGATACGGAGTCCCATACAAGATCATTTCAGACAACGCCCTATACTTTAAAAATCAAGTGATGATACGGCTTGCAGAGAAATACAAGTTCAGACATAATTTTTCATCAAGCTACAATCCATCATCCAATGGTCAAGCTGAAGCATTCAATAAAGTGCTTTGCAAGATTCTGAAGAAAATGATCTCAAAATCAAGAAGGGATTGGCATGAATGACTAACAGAAGCTTTATGGGCCTATCGAACCACTGTTCGGACTGCAACTGGTTGTACACCCTATAACTTGGTGTTTGGTTCTGAAGTCGTGTTACCCCTCGAGATGCAATTACCTTCTTTAAGGGTGGCCATGCAATTCACTGATTCAGATGAAAACACTCAAGTCAGATTGGCCGAGCTGGAAGCGTTAGACGAGCGTCGGTTAATGGCCCAACAAAGGCTTGAAATTTACCAAGCTCAAATGGCTGGTGCATTCAATAGGCGAGTCAAGTTTCGCTCTTTTGGCATTGGTGATCTGGTCTTAACAATAAGGAGACCTATTGTCATCAATCGAAAGACACAAGGGAAATTTGAGCCTAAGTGGCAAGGCCCATATGTAATCACCAAAGTCTTTCCTAAAGGAGCATATGAGCTCTCAAATCATGATGGCCGAATAGTATATGCCTGTGTCAATGGCAAATTTGTAAAGAAATTCTTTACTTAAAGTTGCTGGATAGTTGAATTGCTTTGAACTACGAAAGGCTTGATCCCTTAGAAAGGGGGTACGTAGGCAATCTGGTTGTATGCCAGACCCAGCCACAAAAATAAATAAATCCCTCTTTTTCCCCTATATATGAGAGATTTTAGATTCATGCGATGTATCAGGTGATAATGTGATGTTTACAACGAGAATCATTACTAATTACTCTTTGTTGTGTAATTATTTTGATTTTCGTTATTTCTTAAGAAAAAAAAAGGGAGAAAAGGAAGAAACAGCCAAATCTTATTGCAATAGCATGAATCGTACAATACAAAATGGGCCGAAGGCTGGGAATATAAATGCAAACTAATTAAACAAAACAAAGCAAAATCTAGACATTATTAAAGGAGATTACATTGTCGACCAAATTCTTGACACGTCCCTTCTCCTTCTCCAAATCCTGCAGCTTGGAAAACCCAGCCTCAATCAAGTCCGCCTTCACCTGTTCAGCTTCTTGTTTCCTCAAATCTAGAGAGGATTTCAACATTCTCTCTGCCTCATTTAAATTTTGTTGCTGGGCGGTCAAATCCTCTCGCATTTTGCGGATCCGCTCTTCCTCCCTCAAAATCTCCTGTTCTTTAACTTTAAGCTTTGTGGCCTCATTAGACAGGCTATTAAGCTCGCCTTCAATACGAACAATTTCAGAAGAACAAGTGAGATCTTGGTCAGACAAAGCCTTAACTCGATCAACATCCACTAATTCTTCTATCTTCGCAGCGGCCTCAACTATGCCAAATATCTCTTCTACCTTGGAGGAAAGCCAACAAATCTCTATTGTGCTGAGCTTGTAAATGTCAATCATGGAGCGAAGTGCATTCAAAGATTGGAAAATTCGTGTTTTGCTAGCCAACAAGTCCCTGGCAGAGCTATGATTAGAAATAATATCAATGATCACCCCTACTCCTTTGAGACTGCTTTCTTGAACCCATTCTTCTTTCAAGTTATAAAAGAGACTCGCTAAAGAAGTAGGGATGCTTTGAATAGGCATGACTTCAACCAAGTCACCAGGAGTGGTAGGCATAGGAACGATAGCAGTTTCGACTGTAGCAAAGTGCTCTACTGCAGCAAGAGGCACTTCATGTAGGGGCACTTCTATTGTTCCTGTAAGGACATCCCGTTGATTCAAATTTCTCTGTTCAGTAAAAGTATCTAAGTCCGCCACAGGCAAATCTTCAAAACCTGCGCCATCCCCCACATCAGAATCATCAGATTGATTGGGGCGGTTATAGCGAGCTCTCTTGAAATTTACTTCAATGGGCGATTGATCATGAGAATTCATGATAATATGCGATTGATCATGGGAAGGCCTTTTCTTCTTATTCTTCTGAGGCCTTTTGTCGCTTCCCGAAGCCTTGGCTTTCCCTTTTTTAGAGGATGACACTGAAGGTTTCTCTTTGGTACAATTGCTGCCTATATCTCCCGAAACTTCAATAGCTCCGGGAACAAACTCACAGAGAGGGCGTAGGTGATCAATAATGTAAACAGTTTCCCTCAAAAGCTCTTTCTTATTCGTTGTAGTTTGGTGAACCTTTTCAACAGATTGACTCAAATAAGGAGTACTGATTTTGGTCCACCAACTACAATAATCCCAAGAACAAACTCCTTCATAATAGGAAGGAGGGACATAAAACTTAGCCCCTGTATCCCGCTTCTGAAGATCAGCATAGGCTTGTGCAAGATCCATCACGCTCCTTTGCAGTCGAAGGGCTCTGATAAAGCTTAAGCGATTAGACGGAACCCCTTGATCAAACCCAAATTGGCGAGCAAATCGGTTGGGGTAATAAGGCTCCAACAGTAAATCGGCACCAACACATACAGGAAGTACAGCTGATCGAATGGATAAGAAAAATTTAAAATCCTCCTCCGGTAACCCCATGTTGATCACATCTCGACCATTACGGGAGTCCTCACGATAGGAGCTAGCTCTGAGGGAAAGATACCTCTCGTCCCTGAAAACGTGTCTGGCTTGGGGTAAGGAAAGCTTGCTGCCAAGTAATCCAGCATAACGAACAAGAGCGGGAAAATCACTCGGACAGTCACTATCTGGACGATGACGATACAAACAAGGAAATAGCTCTGCTAACCAACCTATCACATAATGGCTGGAAAAAATGGCATTAGCTTTACCAGGATGGTCTGGATGACTTGCCGCCTCTCCTAAGCCGTGATAGATATAGCCAAGCACTGTGGGAGCCAAAGAAATTCGTCGCCCAGAAGCCATCAATGCAGCCATTACAAATGTTTCTGGCCTTATGACCTCTCTACCATGTGTTAAGACAAAGCAACTCAGCCAAAAGACTAAGAAAGCAGCAAGTTCACCCTCAGCTGTAACATTTAAGTCTGGCATTCGTTCTTGACGTGAGATACGAAGCGGGCTGTTCTTTTTAGTCTCAAATTTCTCTTTCTCAGAATTTGTTTGTTCCCTATATGCAAAGTAGACCAAGTATTCTCGGTAAAAATGGTCCAACCAGAGGTCATAATAAATATGATTAACCTTGTGAAACTTGCAGTGCTCAGCATGAATACGTTACAACTCAATAACAGTAGCAGGATATTCATTGTGTTTAGCCAAATCCTTGTTTGGAGGTAAGAATTCCTCATATATATCTCCAAGAATGGGTAAACCTCCAACCCGCTCTAAGTCACAAAGTGAAATACCAACTTCACCCGCACCGTGATGAAGAGTATTGGTTAGTGGAGCCCAAAGTTCACAGAAAGCCCGCCATACATTTGCATCAAAATGGTACGGAAACTGGGAAACACCAACGACACCAAATATGCCAGCTTGTTTCAAAGGTTCTTCAAAACGAGTAAGCACTCGTTTAGTCCATTTCATCACCCCCAACATAAAAGTTGAGTGACCTCGAAATTGGAAGGTCGGCCCCCAGTTCCTTCTTGCGGTAAGAAGCCTGTGTAAGGCTGGATAAAATTCCCCCTCAGTAGGGTATATTTCAGGGCCACGACGTTCAGTATTAACCTTTTCGAGAACAGTAGCATTGAAATAGTTCTCATAATCCTTGCTCACATCGACACATTTGTTTTCGTCATTTCGCCGATAATGAAGTGTCCCTTGCTTGACTCTAACCTTCCTAACCAAAATAGATGTCAAGGAGGAAGAAGGAATCGCATTGAGACTTTGCAAAGAGCTTGAACGCCGATAATAAGGCCCGTAGCCACATTCTTGTCCATTCTCAAGTGGAGCCCTTTCATTGCCAAGAGTCCCGTCCATGGTCGTTAATTATCCTCTACAAAAAAAAGAGAGAAAAAAAAGGGGAAAAATTAATTACTGTTGATGTAAAGACTTGATAAGATACGTGCATTATTTGCATTATAAACATCTAATACGAATAATGCACGGGGGGCAACTGTTGAAGGCAGAATTTTAATAATTTAGATTTAGCAAAATTAATATTCATTTCAAAATGGCTCCATTAAAAAAAATGGATGCCATGACTAGAACGAGCTACGGAAACTAAAAAAATATGTGCATGTGTCGACTTCCGGTGCGATCAATATCAGCCCAAATCAAATATATATATATATATATATATA
>JACYFF010002017.1:4695399-4705495 GCA_017589665.1 Selenicereus undatus | reverse complement strand
TAAATGAAAATAAAAACTGTGGCAATTATAGTGGGATAGGAGTAATTCTTATTCAGTTATTCCTATTGAATTCCTCATTAAGTTTAGGTTTCACGAACATAAAGCACCAATTTCAGCAATCTGGTACATGTTGATACCCCAATTAGACCATATAGGATATGATTCTCGCTTTTGCCAATACGCCGAATCATACAAATAGGAGATAAGCATGCACTATGTTTGCACACATTTGCTAATTACTTTACTAGATTTCTTCGCTAAGCTCAGTGATAATATATAGATTATATATATATGACTGAGGAAAAATTCGAATTTTCCTCAGTTGGGCCTAAATAAGTCGAACCAGCTGACTAGGTCTATATCTGGGATATGGGCCTTCCCTGGGGGTTTCCCCATACCCATATCCAAGATAAAAGCCCCTAAGGCGCAACTCTGGGGGCTCCCCCCTGAGGCCCATCCGTACTGAGACCGGCGGCCTATACGGGTATCCCAGATAAGATTACTGTTTTACCCTTTCCCTGAAAAGGTTATAAATAGTCACCTACCTACCTCGGGAAAAGGGTTGGCAGACTAATTCATTAAGCACTTACTCTCTCTCTCTCTCTGTGTTGACTTTGGACACGGAGTCCCAAGCTAATTTGACTGTTGGAGAGGCGTTCCTCGGTACACAACCCGGGAGTTGCCCTTTTTGCAGGTGGGCCCGCTCTGGGAGAAGGACGCCAGAGGTTGCACGCCAGTTGTCGGATAAACCCGTTCCCTCATTCCCACGTCATCACTTACTTCACCCTAGAGATTCCATCCGGAATCAGATTGGCATCGTCTGTGGGGAAGGAAGACGGTAGTGATGGTAGTAAGCGACGCAACTCGATCGCGGACTCGCAGAGACAAGGCCCCCGTGGGTGACAGCTCTGCGCCTCCTGAGGTGCGAGAAGCATCTGAGAGTTCACAGGCAAGCCCTCTAACGGAAGGCCCGCCTCCTCCCACACGGGAGGCGTACGTCACGGTAGATGCTCTGAAAAACTTCATGTCCACCATGACGAACGGCATCACCCGCCAGGTCACGGAGCAAGTTCGAAGAGCAATGGAGGCAGCTTAATCGGCTAGGCCGCTTCCCCACTTTGATCACGTACCGTCTTATGGTGGTGACCATTCCTGCTCGTCGGATCAAATACCGTGCCCCCGTCACACTGACCGGGGGCGAGAAGTGTCTCGGTCAGATCGGAGTGGTCGGAATCGTGAAGAGACACTAGGTCGGCGCGCAGTGTTAGGGCCAATCGGCCGCACCGCTTAGGGGGCCACGGCCAAATCAACAACTGCCTCCACGCCTTATGCAACTCACTCCCGGCAGACCGCCTGGTATGAAGAGCAAGAAACAGACCTCTAGGCCTCGGGGGGAGGTCTCGGGACGGCACCGGTCTAGCCAGGAACGCCCCATCCGACGGGAGCGCACTCGAAGTCCGCCCTCGACGGAAGCGCGCGGTTAGGAGCCGTGTCACACAGACCGGTCACCCCATAGATCTTCTAGGCATGGACGAAGGAGGGCAAGTCCGTCGGTAGTTGAGGTCGAGCGTCGGCTTGGAATCCCTATCAAGGTGTCGGGCACGGCTCCGCAGCCGAACCCCCTTCCCTTCTCCACTCCGTTCAGAGGGGACATAATTAATGCCCTACGCTGCGGGAAAGTTAAAATGCCCACACTGGACCTCTACGACGGAACAGCAGACCCCGAAGGAGCACCTAGGGGTTTACAAGGCACAGATGTATGTGCAGGATGTGGACGATGCCGCGTACTGCTGCTATTTCCCTGCCACTTTGAAGGGGGTAGCGTAGTCTTGGTTTAACGGTTTGCCACCAGGGAGCATCGTATGCTTCCAAGACTTGGCCGACAAATTCGTTAGTTAATTTATTGCCAGCCGAAAAGAAAGGAGGACCAGCATCCACTTTTCGAAGATTAAGCACGGGCCACAAGAGTCCCTCGCTGAGTTTGTCAAGCGCTTCCACTAGGAGGCGGTACTGATCCCAGATCTGGAGGACGGGGTGGCCTACACCTCCTTCCTGAACGATCTCAAGAGTGGCCGATTCAAGTTCTCATTGGCTGAGCAAAAGGAAACGACACTGGCCGAAGCCCTGAGGAAAGCTGCAGACTTTATTCGCGCCACAGAAATCTGCGCCGATAGCACTGATGCCCCGAAGAAGAGTCGGATCCCATTGGAGAAGAACTTCAATCGTGGGGACAAAAACCTCGCCAAACGGGATAGGAGGCCGCTGTTTGAAACGGCTGATCCCCGATTCACCACTGACGCCAAGAGCATCCTCATGGAGGTGAGGGGGCATCCCATGCTCCGAAGGCCGCCCCCTGTGACCGCACCCCCAAGCCTCAGAATGCGCAAAAATATTGTGAGCCCTACCATTCGCCGCCTAGGGAATGGATATCCTTGGTCCTTTTCCCAAAGCAACGGGACAACGCAAGTATCTGTTCGTGGCAGTCGACTATTTCACCAAATGGATAAAGGCCGAGGTTGTCGCCTCCATAGCCTCTGCTGAGGTACGAAATTTCATTTGGAGAAACATCATCACTCGCTTCGGCATCCCCAGGGCCATTATCTTTGACAACGGTCGACAATTTGACACCAGTAAGCTCATGGACTATTTGGCCAATTTGGGCTGTTAAGCGCGGTTCCCAGCTGTGACTCACCCTCAGACCAATGGCCAGGCCGAGGCAGCCAACAAGTCTATCCTCCACGGCTTGCAGAAGAAACTTGACGATGCAAAGGGAAAATGGGCCGACGAATTACATGGCGTCCTATGGTCTCTCCGCACCACTGAAACAACTGCTACTAGCGAAACCCCTTTTATGCTGGCGTACGGTTCCGAAGCTGTATTGCCGGTAGAGGTCACCCTCCACACTCATCGGCTAACTATGTTCCAGGAGGAGCTGAACAATGCGGCGCTCAGAGAAGCCCTCGACCTTCTCCCCTCAATTTGAGGCGACACTCTCATTCGGGACGCTCTCTACAAACATCGAATCTCCCGACTACACACCGCGCGGTTCAACTACAGCCTATTCAGGTGGAAGACCTCGTCCTTCGGCGCATGGAGGCTGTCGCACAGGCGAGCGAACATGGCAATCTAACGGCTAACCGGGAAGGTCCCTACAAGGTTGTTTCTCAAATCCACCCCGGGACATACCACCTTGAGACCCTCACTGGCTCTCCAATATTGCGGACCTGGCATAGCAGCAACCTCAGGAAATACTACACTTAAGCTTATGTTTTTCTTTATCTCCAGCACTGATGTACACCTTTGCGTACAAGCAATAAACAAGCAGTCCCGGGTGGCTACCTTTGCATTAACAAGTGTACTTTCCTTTATAGAGCATGACCTTACGACCAGTTGCTACACTCTTAGCCCCACTGGGGGCTAAGGTCCCAGAGCATGGCCTTACGGCCGGTCACTACACTCTTAGCCCCAATGGGGGGTAAGGTACCAAAACACGGCCTTGCGACTGGTCGCTGCACTCTTAGCCCCACTGGGGGCTAAGGTCCCAGACCACGGCCTTGCGGTCGGTCGCTGCACTTTTAGCCCCAACGGGGTTAAGGTCCTAGAGCACGGCCCTGCGGCCGATTGCTACACTCTTAGCCCCACTGGGGGCTAAGGTCCCAGAGCATGACCTTATGGCTGGTCGCTACACTCTTAGCCCTAGTGGGGGCTAAGGTCCCAGAACACGGCCTTGCTGCCGATCGCTACACTCTTAGCCCCAATGGGGGCTAAGGTCCCAGAGCATGACCTTACGGCCGGTCGCTACACTCTTAGCCCTACTGGGGGTAAAGGGTTTTAGAGCACAACCTCGGGCCGTCCGCTACTCTCCTGACCAGCTACCACCTTACTTGTCCTTTCGCCTGGGGGCTACTATTGCCCCACGGCACACGAAGACATGAAGAGTAAACTAAGGCAAAGGATCAGACGATGAAAAAAGCTAATGGACAAAAGTGAACGTCCTTCATTAACAGATGAGGAATAAAATCTCCAATTCAACCCCTTAAAAAAAAGAAAAGAAAAGAAGCAAAAAGCAAAAGGAGAAAAGGGGTGGAGAGCGGGGAGTTACGCATCGGGTTCCCCACCGTCCTCGTGGTCACCCTCTTCCTCTGAAGCCCCAGCCTCGGCATCTATGGGGTAGGTGGCCTCGTCCCCAGCATCCTCACCCTTGATGGGAGGAGGGATAAACTCTACCTGCTTCGGGTCACGGCCTTCATGGGCGACCCGCTGGCGCTTGTCCATATAATGGAGGTAAGCTTCAAAGTAGTTATCCTCCTGAAAATCACTGGCTAGCGTCACCTGAACCTTGCGAAGGTACCTAAGGGTGTCGGTCCGGCCTTGCTAGTAACCTTGCTCCTTAGCTTGGGCCGCGTCAGCCCCGGTCTTTGCCACCGTCTCCTCCAGCTGACGCTGCAGTCCTTTCTTCTCGATCTCACGGGCATCTAGATCGGCTTACAGTGTCTCACAACGCCGCCAATACCGCGCGACAAGCCCTTCCAACTTTTGGCATTCGACTACCGTCCTCATTCCCCGAGTGAAGGCCTCGACCATGGCCATCTCCTCCTTGGTTACCGTCAGAGGATCTGGAGCACCGAGGGTTATCAGGTCCCAGGACTTCATCAGGTCCTGGACAAAGGAGAGCCTGGAGGTAGGGTCAGCCTTGATGAAGTTACTAGAGGGTTGTTGGACGAGGGACGGGGAACCGCCGATTGCCTGGAAAGTGACCCCAACCGCTTTTGAAGGGGTGGTGCGCTCTTGGACAGCTGGGGTGCGGTTTCCGGATGACCTACTCCCTAATTGAAGAGGGCACGACCGCTCAGCCCCTGTACCCCCCACTTGAGATGGGGCGGCGGCTATGGCCTCAGAAAAGTGTGGCTTTTTCCCACGAGGGACGAGCGTGGGTGCATATAAGAAAAGTGTGGTGTTGTCCAAGATTTACAAAAAAAAAAAGAAAGAAGAGGGGTGGTGGGGACGAATGAGGCGGTGCGCTATACCTTTTTGGCCTGCTGGGCAACAAGGTGCTGCCTCTCCTCCTCCCACCAACACTCGACGTTGGCCGCCAATTGTTCTAGGGTGGCATCCCCAGTCTCGAGGACCGTCAACCTCGACCACGCTTGATCTGCGTGAAATAAACGGGAAGTCAGGTCAGCACCAAACATAAAGTTAAAAAACGTTGGGACGACTAAGTACCCTTGGTGTAATTCTTAAGAATCAAAGGCCGACCACAGCAAGAAAGAAATCGTTGGAAAAAAACTTTAACTTGGGGAGCCAATTCGAAGGCTCCCGGTCACTGGACTTACTCCTCCTCCTTTCGCGGCCTTTTGCTTACACAATGGCCTGGGCCATGAACCTGGGGATTGGCCGAGGCTTGTCGTCCTCGCGTATATAGAACTGAAACTAGCGGGCGGTCTTCCTCTCCTCGGTCGTGGGCTCCCCGAAGGGGTTTCTCACGTGTTTTCCCTCGTTCCAGTCAGGAACGTCCCCCCAGCCTGAGTTTCCAATGCTTCACCTTAGATTTCTTCTTAATGGTCGTCATGAAGCCTAACCCATTGTTGAAGCAATACCAACCTAGGTCCCCTGTCTCCTTGGGAGCCCTATGAACGGTATGAACCAGATTGAATGCCCAGGCCAAACAGGTGAGGCCGCGCAACTCGCAAGTAGCTATAAAAGAACAAATGTTGTGCCAAGAGGTGGGCACAACCTACGCGGGCGCCAATTCGTATTTATTTAGGATCTCCACAATCACGGGGTGAAGAGGGAAACGGAGACTGTAGTTTAGGGCCACGCAATAGACCGTTATACACTTGGCCGGTAGCTCATTCACGATGGCGTCAGCCTCAGGAATCACAAAAGTATATCTTGTAGGCAGAAGGTATTGCTTCTCGAGGGTTGATCTTTCAATTTAGGGACGACCCTTGGATTGGGGAAATGGCTGCCCGGACCGTCCTGTGGGTCCGAGCGAGTTGGAACCCCAAGGAACTCAGTCCCTTCGGCCATGATCTCTGTCACCGCTGGCGTACGACCCTTTCGTTTGAGTATCGATTGGCCCGCTCCCAACGGTGCTTCAGATGAAGAGGAGCTTGAGGACGCCTCCTCTGAGGACGAACTCCTTGATGAATTCTTAGAGGAGGAACCGGACGAGCCCATCCCTGAGGTAGAACTAGAACTAGTAGAGGCCACTTCGGGCTCTGGATTGGATTGGAGTGGGGCTTAACAGGGATTACCTTGGGTGCCCTCGGCCAGCAACTCGTTAGGCGATCTGATGCGCGGGGTGGACTTGGTCTGGGCCATTCTTTGAACTTGGAAATTAGGCACATAATTAGCTATGGTGATCTCCCAATGATACGTCACCTCCACCTCGGGGCTAAGTACGCTGGGGGTGGAGGAGTACTCACAGCTGGACCACGAGGGGGTGCCCGGTTAAAAAAGGGGCACCGCATAGAGAGTCTTTTTGTGTTCCCTTGGATTATTCTTTTGAGGGACGCCGGCTACCACCTGACCATCAATAAGAGCCGGGAGGTTAGAGAATTTTGGGTGCCGACCCTCCTCTAGAGGGCCAGTTAACCCCTCATAGGTGTCCCCATTGGATGAACAAGATGACGACATAATATGCAACAAACAATGCTTCAAGGGGGCACAAAGATGTACCTGTAAGAGATAAAGATTCAAAGGAGTTGGTTGAAGATGAGGATGAACGTTCAAGCAGGCCCTTGAAGATGTAAGGAGGCAGCTTGAGGCGTTACAGTAAATTTGAAGGTAGAATGGGAAATGAGAGGCAAAGCTTCTCTCTCTAAAAATTGCTTCTCTCTCTAGAGGGTGGAAGTGTGTGGAGAATAAATGATCCTCCCTCAACGATTGCCCCCTTATATAGAGCAACAAGGCAGAACACACATCCTGAGGAAACTCAACAAGCACGCGTCTTCTCATCCAATGCCACGTGGCGACCTGTCATCGCCATGTCATTGGCAGGGATTGAGAATCTCGCGAGAGGATAGGTTTCCGGAGCATGGCCTTACGACCGGTTGCTACACTCTCAGCCCCACCGGGGGCTAAGGTTTGCAGAACACGACCTTATGAAAAGTCGCTACACTCTTAGCCCAAGTGGGGGCTAGGGGCCCCAAAGCACGGCCTTACGGCCAGTCGCTACACTCTTAGCCCCGCTGGGGGCTAAGGGTCCCAGAGCACAGCCTTACGACCGGTTGCTACACTTTTAGCCCCACTGGGGGCTAAGGGTCCTAAAGCACGGCTTTATGGCCAATCGCTACACTCTCGGCCCCACTTGGGGCTAAGGTTTCCAAAACACGACCTTATGGTCGGTCGTTACACTCTTAGCCCCACTGGGGGCTAGGGGTTCCAGAGCAAGGTCTTACGACCGGCCGCTACACTCTTAGCCCCAATAGGGGTTAAGGTTTCCAGAGTATGGCCTTACGACCGGTCACTACACTCTTAGCCCTACTAGGGGCTAAGGGTCCCAGAGCACGACCTTACGGCCACTCGCCACACTCTTAGCCCCAATGGGTTCTATGGGTCCAGAGCATGGCCCTAGGGCCGACCGCTACACTCTGAGCCCCAATAAGGGCTAAGGTTTTCAGAGCACGACCTTACCGCCGGTTGCTATACCCTTAGCCCCACTGGGGGCTAAAGTCCCAGAGCACGGTCTTACGGCCGGTTGCTCCACTCTTAGTCCCAGTGGGGGCAAAGGATCCCAAAGCGCGGCCTTATGGCGGGTCACTACACTTTTCGCCCCAATGGGACTAAGGGCACCAGAGCACGACCTTATAGCCGGACGTCGCGCCCTCAAGCACCTATGGGGGCCGAAGCATGGCTTTACAGCCCTTCACACGCATACGGAAACAAACGAAGGGTGAGTCATCCAAAACATGTTTTCATTACTGCAAGAACGCTAATGCAAGCAACGAAAGGGGGGTGGGGAAGTACAAAAGAAAAGTCGAGACAAAGCTAAGTCTAATCCTCGTCACTAGAAGGGGTCGGGGGGCCAGTCGATTCAAAGCCCTCCTGCTGGCCGTCTCGAGAACTCTTGACTTGCACCTCGTCAGCCAACCGATACTGCTATGCCGCCCTAAGTACGCATTCCATGCAATCCATCCACACCTCAAAGGTCGACCACCTCAGACCTATCAGCGATTACTTCATCTTCTCGAGCGTATACTCATCAGTCGCGCCTAGTTCGACGGCCTCGCTCAGCAGCATGGCATAGAATGTCGCCTGAGTTATTTCAGGGAGCCCGAACTCAGCTGCTACACTCTCAGCCTCGGATAACGAAAAGTGCAGGCATAACACGTGGAAGTCCTAGGGAAGAGGGAGAGGCGGACGCGAAGCCCTCCTCCAACGCCAGATGAACGTATCCCTCACGTAATTAGCCATCTCTCTTATGTTGTAGATAGGAGGGAATGCCATGTTCACTAGGGAAATAGGAGTACCGGTCGCTCTCCCTGTGATTTTATCACTCCTCTAGGAGAATGAAACACTTGAGTATCCTCTGCGAAAGAATAATGTTGTATTTATAGAGGGGGAATTAAGGAAGCTAGAGACAAGAGAAATTCCCAAGAACCCAATAGCCAACCCATCTCGGACATGTGTCCAACCCACTAGCACAAATTAATTGTAAACAAAGTAAAGATCATTCAATAAAATACGAAAGTGTGGCCTTTTATTACTGATTGACATAAACAAGTACAAGCAGAAATTGGGGAAAACACTAGAGGGAGGGTCGCGCATTCATAGGCTTAACAGCCTGGCTCATCGCCTTCCTAAGGGGAGGCCGCCTTCTTAGTGGATGCGCCAGCGTCTACTGTCTCCACTCCCGAGCCCTCCTTTGGTCGACTGGCTCCTGAACTCTCCCCCGATCCGCCCTTTGGGCGGAATGGAGCTTCATAGATCCGATCGTCAAATAACCAAATCCATGACTCAAAAGCGCTACAACGGAGCTCAGTGAGGGTCGACTCCAATGACCGGAGCGCCCGCCCGTGCAATACCCTAAGCTTTTCGGCCTCATTCAAAAGCATCGCATAGAAGATCACCTGGGGAAATTCCGGGAGCTGGTAGCACTCGACTGCCTCCTCCGCCACGGCGAACTCGAAGTTTGGACAGAGGGTCTGAAATATTTTGGGAGGGACGACGGGGGAAAGGCAATCCCACGTCGGTCCCACGCAAAATGGCGAGTAACGTACTCACTCATTGCCTTAGTATCGAGAGAACGTGGAAAAGCCATGGGAGGAACACCTGATAGTAGCTATTGCCAAATAAGAAAGCATGCTACACCCTGCCCTGTCTGTCGCCTTTTATAATGAGAAAAGCGACAGTTTCACGACTGCATTTAGGCCTCGTTACCTGTGCATCTATGGACGGTAGCTCCGGGACCGACCATTTCAGAGGCCCAATTTTCGAGGGCCCTAGGACGCGCATCGACCATCAACGATGCTCCACATTCTACCTGACTACTCGCCTGGCTCGACGTGTAGGTAAAATGTGGGGGGCTAAGAGATTGAGAAAAAATTCGAATTTTCCTCCATTGGCCCTAAACAAGTTAGACCCGCTGACCAGGCCTATATATGGGATATAAGCATTCCCTGGGGGCTTCCCCATGCCCATATCCAAGATAAAAGGCCCTAAGGCGCAACCCTGGGGGCTCCCCCCTAAGGCCCTTCCACACTGAGACCGGCGGCCCACACGGGCATCCTAGGTAAGATTACTGTTTTACCCTTTTCCTCAAAAGCCTATAAATAGTCACCCACCTACCTCGGAAAAAGGTTTGGAAGACTAATTCATTAAGCACTCTCTCTCTCTCTCTCTCTCTCTCTCTCTCTCTCTCTCTCTCTCTCTCTCTGTGTGTTAACTTTGGACACAGACTCCTAAGCTAACTTGGCCGTCAGAGAGGCGTTCTTCAGTACACAACCCAGGGGTTGCCCTTTTTGCAGGTGGGCCGGCTTTGGGAGAACGACGTCGGAGGTTGCACTCCAACTGTCGGATAAACCCGTTCTCCCATTCCCACGTCATCACTTACTTCACCCTAGAGATTCCATTCGGAATCTGTATATATATA
>JACYFF010002017.1:4639001-4695299 GCA_017589665.1 Selenicereus undatus | reverse complement strand
TAAAATAGGTGAGTGGCGCAGTAGAAGATGAGAAGTAGAGTTTGGTCTTGATTCTGAGAATGATTTCGAGATGGCATTAGGGGAGGAGAAAGGGGTGATGTGTTGTCCTGTTTTGGGTGGTAAGTGGCAGTGATTTGGAAATGAGTTAGATGTGAATGTGACATAAGAGATAAGACCAACCTGGATAAGAGCTTGGATTGTGCTAAATCTGTGTGGCTAGTAGTATTGGAAGGCTTTGGAAAGATATGGGTGACATCCTCCTCCTCTGCTTTATGGGGTGTGCTATTTTCAAAGAAATGATTTCCATTGGAGAATCAAAGAGAATGTATATTCCTAGTCCAGTAAATGTGTCATCTGAGTGGCGCTATTGTAGAAAGGGGGTTTTGCAGTATTATTTTTCTAAGGCGACGCTTGTAGTTGCTGTGCTCTTTTTATTTTGTCCTATCGGTCTTAGCCTGTGTTGGCTTTGTTCTTGCCTTATGGCATTCAATTATATATATATGTTAAATTCCACTATGACATGATCATTTGATTTGAAAGAAAGGAATGAATCTATATGGAGATGGTGATATGGTAATGGATAAGCCTGCACAAATACATGTAGTTGAAAATTAAGTACTGCCATGGATGATTCTTTAAAATAGTGAAAGCATTTGTTTTTAGGTTGGTATTGATGGATCGAGCGTGGATAAATAAGAAAGAGAAATGTCAAAGATATATAATGATATGCATCTTCATGAGCGTACAGTGGATTCTCCTGTTCCTAAAGATGCTTCGTGGGCTATTTTGTTTTGTATTTGTTGTTTTTTTAATTTTATTTAATTTTATTTATTTTTTAGGGGAAATGGCGAATATAGAATTCCATTCCCCAAAGGGTACATCTTTAGTCAGAATATTGCTCTAGCCCATATTTTTATTATCATTTCTTTTGTTCACCAAAACAAATGTTAATATTGACTTTGTGTATAAGCTAGCATTGGCATACCCATGCAGATGTATGGGAAATCTCATAGGTTTTCACTTGCAATAATTATTTTGAGTTTTTAAGTAAACATCGTCTTTATTTTGAGAAGAAAATCTTTCAACTTAATAAGTTCTCATTATGGCACGCAACACTATTTCCATTTTTTCCTTTGAAATGGCATTGTTATGTCACTAATTTGAGGGATTAACTTATATTTTTTAAAACGAACAAAAAAATTAATTATTTCAGAAAATGTATGAGATTAATATGTGTTAAAAGATTAAAAGGGTTTGTTTTCTTTTAACACTCATTAGTATAGACTTGCCTTTGCACGATACTTGATAAAACAGACCTTTAAAGGAAATTATGGGAAAAAAAATTGATAACCATTTTATACGTACTTGAGGTTATTAATTCAAAAAACCAACAATGATGAAGGATTTGATTCAAATAAGCAATGAATTGAAAAGGCATTGTCTTATGAACGTCGAAATTAAATTATCAGTTAAGTTATAGTGTAGGACAATTTTCACATGGAATAATTCACTTACAACTTATTAGTATCAGGAAAAAAAATTTCCAATTCCTGTGAATGTTCTTAAAGTTTAACTTATGTAACTCCTCTGAATACTTTTACTGTATGCCTTATATGATTTACAATGACGGCGAAATTAAAAGGCATTATTAGTTGCCGCAATTTGCTCTTTATTGCAATTATTAGAATTAACTTTAACTACTTTTATTCTTTTCAACTTTTTTCTTGATGAAATTTTTCATATGAACTGATATTACATTAGGTTATTCATACTAAACTAAACTTAGTTAAACGTATTTTGAACCATTTAAACTTCCTTTGTAGAATATAGTAGGAAGATAAATATGGATGAAAATATAGCTAGCAAAAGAAAATATATTATTGCACAGAACCGTTCTTTAAGAAAAGAAAATGTCTTCGCACAAACTAATTATAGTTAATTATTTTGAAAAATTATTTTAAATGTAACATATTTTTACAAATGTAAATATTTGAAATACTATTAACGCTTGTGTCTTAAGATACTACAAAACTACGTCACAATTGAGCCAAAATACCTGAACTGCTACAAACAAGTCATTTAGGAAAAACATTATTATAACTCTACATATAGAGACAATGTGGTATTGACTCGTACCCACATTACACGGATTTTGATATAGAATACGTAAATGCTCCATAAATTCTTTATGCATTTCTTGTTTATGAAATAAGAGAAGTGCTAATCCAAAAAAAGGGTTAAGAAAAATGTATATACAGCTGCTATTCTTCGCTTGAATGCATTAATACATGAATGGAATTTTTCTGAACCACAAAAATAAGGAAAACTTCATAACTATGTTGCATGAATATATATACATGAGTCATGCATGTCTCCTACCACAAACAACTCGATTTTCTAACGAAAATCAATATCCAAAACAAATATTAAGGAACCGAATTCCCTAAACTAAACATAAATTAAATAAAGAAACGAACATCAAATGCTCAATAGTTTTATGACTACTAATGTATGGATGGGCTACGAAACACATGCACCCCCACTGACCGTGGGGGCACGACGTGCTGTGGTGTGATGATAAAATATATTTCTATATAAAACCAGATTAAAAGTTTTGGAAAGCATGAAATTGATACTGTCAAATTCTTGCCTTCCAAGAGCTTATTTTATAACTGCTAATCACTTATTTTTTACTGCTTAATTACAACCTTAATTTTAGCCCTTCTATTTGCATCAACTTCTGTAGTGAAAACTTTGCCTATAAAAAGGAATCTTGTTCATTCAGAAATTTTGGGTGTTTGAATTGGTCATGTTTCTACTCAATTCACCTTGAGTGCACGAGGACAGACAAGGTTGTGTGGCTTGGTGTTCAGCCACCAACAAGCAATGCCTAAAGTAGTGACCGAGCGCAATTGATCTTTGAGCCAGTGTTTCGAAACATGTCACCACAATTACAGATAAGCTAGTTCCTTTTTTGGTGCTTATGCTCAGTTGTGTTCATTGTTGTTTTTAATTGTTAAGCATTTCCTAATATTCCACTTTCAACAATTCAAAGATCAATTATAGTTACTTAATAATCAAACATGGCTCCAAACTCATTTGTGCCTGCTGTGTCTATGATGGAACATCTTGATGGTAATAATTATTGAAGATGGGCTAAACGCATGTTGTTTTATTTCACACAAATTAACATTGCTTATGTATTGTTTATGGAAGCCAAGCATGTTGAATCATCTATAATTGAAACCATTGTGATTAAATCCGGCGATGTTGTTAAGGAGTTTAGCAAGAGGGAAGAAACCTCTCATGTTTAGGACCCTAATTAACAAAAACTATGAAAAGGACAATCTAGCCTGTAGAGGCATGTTGTTACATTACATGTCGGTGTTATTTGAGATTTATCAGAAAATGAAATCGGCTAAAGAAATTTGGGATCATCTTGAGGAGAAATATGGGAATGAGGATGCAGGTACTAAGAAGTATGCTATTAATAGGTTGACAAAATTTCGAATAGAAGATGACAAACCTATAATGCCTCAAATTCATGAATGTGAGACTTTCTGAAGTTCTAATCAAAGGATGAAAATATATGTGAGTACTTGCAAGCTGGTATTTTGTTTGAGATCCTAAAAGGACTATCATGACAAATTGAAACACAAGAGGATGCACTCCATTCTCAAAGTAATGATCAACCACATCAAGATCAAGGAGAAAAATTGACTACAAAGCAAAGGGTATTATACACATAGCTCTGTAAATTCTAACCTTCTTGATTCTTTTTCTAAATTTGACATGTTCAAAGGGAGGAACCAGAAGCTAGGAGGTCCAAAATTCCAAAGAAAAGTCGAATAACTCACCAAAGCAAAAGATGAAGGCTTCTGGAGGAGTCCAAAAGTCCAAAGCGAATGGAATTTCCTACGCTTGCTAGAAGCCCAGACACATTGCTAAGTGTTGTCCTCAACAGAACGACAAGCTACGAGCACACCTAACTAAAGAGCAAGAGATCATTACTATTGTAGTATCAAATGAATGAATAGTGGAAATAGGTGCCTCTAGGCACACATGTTCAGACCAAAGCCACTTAATATGAAAAGGTGGGCGGTGCGGTCACAAAGGAGTTTTCTTGGTGAATGCAAGTACCATGAAATCCTTAGAAAAGGAAATATAAGCCTCTAGCTCACCTCTAGAAAAAAAAAAATTGTCTTTAAGATATTTCTTGCTTGTTCCTGAAATGCATAGGAATTTAATTTCTAGTGATATCCTTAATAACTTAGGAATTAAGCTGATGTTCGAATCTGACAAAGTAATTCTAACTAGGTGTAGTGATTTTATTGGTCAGGTTTTTGCTTGTAATGCTGGACTATTTGTTCTTGATGCAACCTATGATTATGGTCAAGATCCGGTAGTTTGGCAAGCTGTGGAGGCAGTGATGAGCAAGGGGAAGGGAAAGGTGGTGGTGGTAGGTAAAAACAAGGAGTTAATGGAGGACTCATAGTTTAATCGGGAACCGCTTTATAAAGTAAGGGTCCTCATGGAAAAGGCTCATAGGAGGAGTGTGTCCTTTCAAGAGGTAGAGTATGAGTGGCTTAGGAGATGGTCCAATGTTCTTGTCTATAATCTAGCTGAGTGGTTGTTTGCACCAAATATATGATATTTTTACTATACCTTTATACTTAATTTATGCTCGAAATAAATATGAAATTAGGATTTTCATTTGAATTTATTTTGTCTTTCTAAGCCTTGAAAAAATCAGAAAAATGGAGAAAAAGATTATGAAAAATGATGCATTGAGAGTTTGAGCTCAGCTCCCACTTAACTTGGCCCATATTCTGTCAAGGCCCGGCACCAAAAACATTAAAAAAAAGAGAGAAAAATAAACTAAAACCCAAAAATCCCTACAACACTAAAAAAAACGCTCGCTCAGCGACGCTTTAAGCGACAGAAAAGTGCATTTTAGCGACAAAAATTTGACCCTAGTGATGGAAATGGCGACGGAATATGTTTGTCGCATATTTGGTCGTCACTGACTCCTCAGCAACGAAATATCGTAATTTCGTCGCCACCTAGCAGCGGAACTGGCGACTGGCAGGTTTTGATGGCGGAAAAGAAAGGCACGCCTGATGGTGACAGAATAGTCAATCTGTCGCCATCAGTGGCGGAATCAGCAACGGATTTTCCATCGCTGATGGCGACGGATTTACCATTTTGTCGCCAGTTTGTGTGTTCTAAAAAAAATAGGTCTACGACGGCTGCTCCGTTGCTTATCCATCGCTAGTTTGACCTTTTTTTAAATAAAATTTTTGTTTATGCAAGTGCCCCAAATTACAAATACAATTCATTCCCTACCAGAAAATACATCGAGGACAACCCCCTCGATACCAATGCTTCATTGGAAGTGTTTTCAATAAATGTCAACCAACAACAAAGTCAACCATCACATACAAACCAAATACTTTCAAGTGCCTCATCACAATTCACCATAAATTCATACAATATATGCTTCAAAATATAGATGTACTTAATAAACCATGGTAAAGAGAGGCAAACAGAGATGGAAATGCACATAAATGTATACATAAGCCAGGAATAGAGAGGGAAGAAGCAAGCAAGTCATGAGGGGTCAATCATCGAGGTGAGTATCATCATACTCTTCATCAGCATCGTCATACTCATCCTCATCCTCGTTCTCTTCATCATGTTGTGGGGGGTTAGTGAAGGGAGGTTGGGAGCCTGAACTAGAAGCTTGTTGCATTTGGGAAAAAGCCGTCATTTGCTTATTCATACTCATCATTTGTTGGCTCATCATTTGGTTGGATTCCTCTAATCGCTTATAGCTATCCTCAAGCATCTGATACTTTTCAGCTTGCATAGTAAGCTTATCCTCCAAGTTGGTCACCATGCTCCTTAAATCGTTCAACTCCTGTTGGGATGGATCCCGACCTGTACTTGCAGAAAACCATGTATATATATGAAGTATACATTAATCACAATGACTTAACTCAGTTTAAGGTGATGTTGTGCACAACTTTTCTAGTAATGACTGAAATACAAATAGTGTCTAAATTTACTATATCGGCTCGTTGAGTGGGACTGAAGAAGGAGGACTCCCTAATGTTGAGGCCTCACCTCCAATGCCCTAAATATGACCATTTTTGTTCATATAGGCCTTCACTCGCAACTCGTTTGGATTTGGAAGAGATTGAGATGGATCTTGGGAACTGGTGTCTGCGGTCCCTTAAGAGTTGATGATGTTTTGAAATTCTTTCTCAAAGGAGTCCTAAGATATCAATGTATTTACAAAAATTCAAATATATCATACTCAATAAATTAAAAGTGTATGTTCCACTAATTAAGTTTTTCCATCGAGAATAACTTACGTATATTTGTTGTGATTTCTTATCAACCCAAGGTCCATCGTCTTTGCCATGAAGTTTGTGAGTGCGTGCGAATAAATCAACAATTATAGGCTCTGTCCTAAGTTGCTCCCTCTACATTTCAAACAAATTTAGAAAACCACGTTTACCACCATAATCAACCAAATAACTGAAAAAAGTTGTAGGCTGTACAATTACTTACCAGTCGCCTCATGTGCTCATGCATACGAATCGAGCTACAGGTGTGAAGAGATAGCCCAAGACTAGCTAGGTCACCCAACTGATTTTTTTAGCCTTTTCAGATAATTGCTTGTACGAGTCGTTCGTCCGATTTTGTTGGAGTCCTCTCCATTGCTCATCACCAAGCCATGCGGGCTGCTTGTTGCACTTCCTTGCCTTACCAAAGAAGTACCTCAAACATGCATTGCCTCTGTTCTCATAATTTTTCCTTATGCATTACTCATGGATAGGATCCTAAGTAAACCACTTCTGCCCATAAGAAACAACAAATACATCAAACAATATCATAATGATGAATCAAGTACATACAAAGTGTTAACATGTAATAATTGTAGTTACCTTGAACTCTCCGAACCACAAATCTCTAACTTTCTTGACGCTTTACGAAAAAATTACTAAACGGCCCATTGTGGGCCGGTAAAATAATTTTGGGGACCCACGCTTTTTGATAAATATTTCTGGGATGATTGTACTTTGGATAAATATTTTTTTGGTCCATTTCCGACAACAAAGTTTGATTTCCAAGGAGTTAAGTGAAATTTTGAGATTTTTTGACCGAAATTACCCTTCTTGCCCACGAAATAAATTTAGATAAGACACATGCAGAAGACTAGGCCCCCCATGTTTTGTTTCTCTCTCCTCTGTCATTCGACATCCTTCATCCTCCTTCACCCCATCCCCAACAACCTCCACTTGTTTCGCCTCATTTTCTCTCGTCTCTGTTCCATAATTGTCCAACATTTGAAAATAGCAAAATACTAGGTCCCTCTTTCTGTCTTCTCTGTGTTCTTGTACTGTCTGTCAAAGTATGGTGGCAATTAAAGGTGAGAGGGTTGGTTGGTAGGGGAAATTGTTGGTGAGGCAAGTTGAGCAGATGTATTTGGTCCCCACTTCAAAAATCATGGAAAATGACAATGGATCTTCCGAGAAAAAGGAGGTATGTGGTTGAAAAGCTTGGCATTTGGAAATGTGGCTTGCATGTGTTGATAAAGCGGTTGATTACATTGTCAATTAACTTTTAGTCTACAACTTCTTGAGGATAGGGTTGGATTTGGAAATGGGGTAAATATTTGTTGTAAACTTGGGTGGGCTTGACGTATGTGGGGATTGGGGTTGAATTTGTGGAAAACAGGGGTGCAAGTTTTTAAAAAATACAGATTAGGGTTTTGGGATGGTAGGGAATCATATATAATATAGATTAGGGATTGTTATTATATTAATGTAGGTTCTGGTGGGAAATTGTTTAGTTACTTGCCCCCAATTTATAATATTTGAATGCTTTGTGTTTGCCATGTTTTAATTATGTATTACTAAATTTGGGAATGCTTGGTTGTTGTTTGTTTGTTGTGTCCTGTAGATTGAAGGAACTAAGGTGTTGAGTGCATGCTATGAAGGGCATAGGGTATTGATAAAGAATGTTAAATTAGACAAGGATCAAATGTTAGATCTTCAAAGAGAAGCAAAGAAAAAAATTCAGAAGGCGGGGATTGAGTTGCCATAATACTTTAGGTTTATGTACTGTGGTCCTGGATCTGAAAGAAAGGTGCCTTTAGAATCTGACAATGATTGGGTGCATTTGTCTAGGTTGTGAAAAAAGGCTAAGGGACATATTCCTATTTTTATACTCAGCATTAAAGGGTTTACAGAACACCATGTCATTGAACATGAATTAGAGTAAGGACAAGTACTCCAATATGATGCTCCTGTTTATAAGTGTGGTGAAGATTAGCTTGAGCAAATTAGTCTTGGGAGTATAAGGCCCTCCTATCTGCCTCCCAGGCCAAAAAATGGGCTGACTCATTGATTATAACCCTAGAAACCTAACCCAAGAAATTACCTGTAAGAAGGAAAGCATACTTGGGCTCAGAAAAGTCTCCTTCCGCTTCCAAATCTATTGGTGCGTTCCCTAACTCTCCAGGGAGACACCTAAGATCTTTAGCTCACTCATAAAAGCTGTCCCTGCACAGTTGAAACCTGCACAACCTAATTCTCCTCCCAAACAACTTAGATATGTAGTTGATGTCTCAAAATCCCCTCCTAAATAGGCTATTGTTGCACTTGCATAACCTTTATCTTCTGAGCCTGACATAACTTTCAAAATTAGGGACTTAAGATTTAATTTAGGGCCTTCATTAACTGTTGATCTATCTGCCTGCATCCCTGTTTCATCTCAACAAAATTCAACTTCTTAGCCTCTTTCTTCATGTTAACCTTCAAAATCTTCACAACCTATTCTTGAATCCTTAGAGGACATTGATATTGGTCTTGAAGGGCTTTCATCTTATGATTTAAGAAGTTTGAGTCAGCCAACAAGTGCTTCACACTATGATGTTAGCTGTGAAAGTGGTTTGGATGATAAAGATGAAGAAGAGAGTGGTGGTGATGAAGAATAGACTGATGTAGACAGTGAGGATAACATTGATTCTGAGGTTGGTTCCGAGGTTGGTTCTGATGGTAGTGATGAGTCATTGGTTGATTCAGATGAAGTTCATGATGGCGATATTGATAGTAACATAGAACAATTCTTACATCCTACAGTAGAGGATTATAGCCTTAAGCACATTGAGGTTGTTGATGTTGATGATGATGGACTGCCAACTCCAAGCATGTGGAACAAGGTGTACTAGAATGAGAAAGTGTCAATTAAGGCTGGTGATATGTTTGTTGACAAAGAGCAATGGGCTAAGGTCATCAAATAGTATGTCATTCAACAAGGTATTTGCTTGAAGAAGGTTGAAAATGATAGACTAAGGCACATTGTAGTGTGTAAAGGAAAAGAATGTGATTTTAGGGTTCATGCAAGTAGACTTGGTGATGGTATCACTTGGCAACTCAAAACATTAAGGAATGTCTGCAAATGTACAAGAGAAGTTGAGAATTATATGGCTTCATATAGATGGATTGCAGAGCAGCTCTTAACTGATTACAAAGCCAACCCTTATTTGCCAGTGCAATCTATGCAACAACTATGTATGGAGAGGTATGGAGTAGCAGCTCCTCAACACAAATGTAGAGCAGCAAAAATACTAATGAAAGCAAGGATGCCAAAACCGGACCGATGAGTGAATCGGTGAAGCTAGCGGGTCATTGGTTGGATTGGTCGGATCGTATTAGACCGGATTTTTGAATTATTCAAATTAACAATTATTCGTAAATATTTGTATACTAAGTATTTATGTTATTGGCTTTTAGACTAATAAATACAAAGTATTAACTTTGAAAATTTACTAAGTTTTTAAATAAAAATAAGTAATTCATCTACATATTCTTAAATTTTTTATATTTGTCTACAACTTAAAACATATTATTATTTATTTTAGAAAATAAATTAATAAGAAAATGCACCCACAATATAATTTGGGTTGATAATATGTTATCAATTCATTATATAAAGTGTCACAATGGAAGAAATATTTTTAAAAAAGAATGAAAAGTAGTTGAACAAATCCATTTGGTCAAAGACAATGGAAGAGCCATTATACAACAAAGAAATGAAGTGGGTCAGTAGCACAAGAGTGTGATTGCTCTAGTGGTTGAATTGGAGGAAGAGTGCATTGAATGAACATGAGGAGCATGGTTCGAATCTCCTCATTGCCATTGCTATTATTTTTGTGAAACTATTTCAGCCCCCCCCCCAAAAAACAAGTGAACCGGTTTGGGCAACCGGTTCAACCGGCAAAACCGTGCGGTTCAACTGGTCTTCAATCGATTCTTGACCGGTTCACTGATGTGGCGGCTCAATACCAGCAATCGGACTGGACAATGGTCCGGTTCCCGGCTAAACCGGTTGAACCGACCAGTCCGGTCTGGTTCTGGTAACCATGAATAAAAGCATGGGTTGAAGGGAAGCATGATGAGGCTTATGCTAGACTGTCTGCATATATAGAAGAGATTAAGAAACAAAACCCAGGCAATATTTGTAGTTGCATCTTTGAATCCCCTAACTCAGTCTAATCTTCAAGAGTCTATTCATTTCCTTTGAAGCCATGATGACAGGGTTTAAGAGAGGCTGTAGGCCGTTCATGTGAGTGGATGAGTGTTTTCTATGGGACCATACAAAAGGGTGTTGTTGACAACTTTTGGGTTAGATGGAAATAATGGCTATTTTCCTATAGCCTATGGTGTAGTTGGGCAACAAGACAAGAGTAACTACGCCTACTTCTTCAGGGCCTTGAGGTTTTGTCTTAAGGGTGTGGATTTGTCCAAGATGACCTTCATTTCACACAGACATAAGGGATATAGCATACCTGAACTGTGTGTTGAGTATTTTATGTGTTTGCACTATTTGTTTTTTTTTTTATTCTATTATATGGATTGGTAGCAGCTTTGAATGACATTTTTCGAAGTATAGAAGAAAGATATGTTGTGTGCATTACAATAGGAACTGTACCAAAGAGCACCCATGTATGTATTTACAAGCTGTTTATGCTTAAACTTGCATTCATCACCTCATTGTCTTTGAAACAACTAATGCCTGTGAATTGTTCTACAGGTACAAAGTTGCACATGTTGTTCTGGACAACATGTAATGCATACAACAAGCAAGTTTTCAAGAAAGCTATGGAGGCTATAAAGAAAGAGTCAAAATCAGCTTATGAATGGCTATGTGATGAAGAAAAACAACTGTGGGCAAGGTACACATTTCCTACTGACACCAAGTGCCCTAACAAAACCACTAACTTCATGGAGTCTTTCAATGGGAATATTGAAAAATTCAGGTATAAGCCTATATTTACATTGTTGGAGGAAGTGGGGAAAAAATTCATGAGTACTATTGCAAAAAAAATTTTAACTTGGTAATGGATGGAGTGGAAAGTTGTGCCCTAGGGGCACATTTAAGCTTAAGGAAACTGAGATACAAAGTAATATAGGTATAGTTATCCCAGCTGGTACAGGGGTATTTGAAGTTGTGGAAGGGAACACCCAATTTAAAGTGAACCTCAACTCAAAGTCCTATGACTGCAAGGTATAGGATATCTCAGGTATACCCTGTAAATATGCAATTAGGTGTATTCTTAGGGAGAGGCAGGACCTTGAATCATATGTTGATGAGGCATATACTGTTGACAAATACAAAGCAACATATGGTGTCATTATGCAGCCCATATTAGATCCAATGTTTTGGGAGGCTAGAGACTGTCCTAGCATAGGCCCTCCTCAAGTGCAACTGAAGAAAGGCAGACCCCAATCCGAAAGGAG
The DNA here is from genome assembly GCA_017589665.1 of Selenicereus undatus. Taxonomy (NCBI): domain Eukaryota; kingdom Viridiplantae; phylum Streptophyta; class Magnoliopsida; order Caryophyllales; family Cactaceae; genus Selenicereus; species Selenicereus undatus. Next base: position 4,683,486 of record JACYFF010002017.1, on the reverse strand, counting down.
AAGTGACATAAGTGAGAGGAGAAAGAGGTTCACTAGAAGTTCAACCCTTAGATGCAGTGTTTGCAAACAGTATGGCCATAACGCTAGGAGTCATAGGGAGGATGGTAAGTTGTTGATATTGAAAGGTAAAGACAAGCCCAGCTACAAGAGCAAGAGAGGCATGAGAAAGGTGGGCAAGCCACCCAAACAAGGTTCTCAAGCAACAAAGGATGTCACAAGTCATGCATGCACATCAACAACCTAAGATGCCTCTTAAGCAAAGAAGGTCAAGAGAAGCAACCCATGCATTTCAACATTGCCACCCACCCAGTCCAAAAAGGCCAAGAAAACCATAGCTTCTAGATGAACATTTCCTGTCCAGACCAAGGTATTATTATACACATGATATGTTCATTTTCTTTAAAGGGTAATAAATAATCCTTTTATGTAGTTTATGTTTTCTTCATAGGTCTTCAAGGTAGCTTTTCCCTGCTCAGAATGTGGGGTTGTTGCTACTAGGTGGCTGTTATTTTGATGGGGGTTGCTCAGCCTTATTTTGGTTGGTTCTCAAAGACATGGATGTTCTTTTGGGGGTGGACTTGTTATGTCCCTGATATTGTATGTTGTGTTTGCGTAGTTAACAACCAATTCCAAACAACTTCTCATGTATCAATGTCCCACTTTGTTTTTTGTGTACTGTGTTTGTGATGATATAAGTAGGAACTTGCTTGTATTGTCTAACTTTTTAGCTGCGTTCAGCAACATAAATACTTTGTTACACTGTTACTATTCAGCGTACTATTTTGTTCACATAAACCAAATTCCACTACTTGATTAATCAAAATCGAACATACAGTCTAGTCCTTAAAATTACAATACCTTCAACTTGCATAATTACATAATATGACAATGTTCATTTCATAGCAACAACAATGGGAGTAGCCACTTTCACCAAGATTCCAATCCTAATCCTTGCATTTATCACCTTAGGTAGCTTTCTTATTTCTTTCACTTAATGCATCATCAGTGTCATGTTTCCTTCATCTTCCTCCATCCTCACTCCTTGTAGGGGCTTAGCTCATTTGAAAAACTTATTGCATCAAGTGCATTTAAAAAATAACCTCCCCAGGTTATCACGAGACCTTGAAATTTTGATATCCGCAACCCTCCCACATGTTCCACATATTACCTCCATCTCAAATTGAGCGTACCTATCTTTTGATCCTTCATAACTAGATGAACTATGCATATTATTTGACACCAACATCAATATTTCAATTAAAATGAGTCATCCCATATAAATAGCCAAGTTCAAACAACCACCAAAAATAACAAATGATCATCCATACAAACTACCAATTTTAAATTCCCAACCCAAAAATATCTCCTAAACGAAACAAAAAACTTTAAATTACCAACTTCATATAACCACCAAAATAATCCAATGATTCATCTCATACAAATTTCTTCTTGTAAATTAACAACAACAACATATCTCCTAAACTAAATTAAAACACACTTTAAATTAATAACTTCAAACAATCCCCAAAAAAAAAAAATCAACTCAAAAATTGATGAGAGTACAAAATGAAATATGTAAAGAAAATTATTTCACAAAAACAAATTAATCAAAGCTTGCTTGCATACATGCAAAAGAGCCAATGTTGGTGAGACAAGAGAGAAGGGGGCCAACGGGAGAGAGGAGATCGGCAGGAGAGAGAGTGAGTAGTTTTCTTAGAATTAAAATGATTCATCCTGTATATAGAACACATGTGGGACCCACTTTTCCCCACTTTTGAACACACAACGATCATAGCCCACAAGTACCATCAATGAGGGGCATTTCGGTTAAAAAATCTTAGAATTTCATTTAACTCCTCGGAAATCAAAATTTACTACCGGAAATGGACCAAAAAAATATTTATCCAAAGTATAATCATCCCAGAAATATTTACTAGAAAAAGTGAGTCTCCAAAATTATTTTACCGAACCGCAATGGACCGTTTAGTAATTTTTTCACACTTTTCCCCAAGAAGGCCAAGGGGCATCATATTTGCTTTGGAAGATTTGATAAATCCTTCCAACAGCTCCTTCGCTTGGGAGCAACCTGTTTCAACAGAAAACATCCGATTAACGAGACATTACACAAAGTACTTTCAATAGCAAGCACATAACAAGTTTGCCACTTATCGGTTACCATCTAGCACAATATATGTCTTTGTTTGACTGCTCCCATGACTAAATTGTGCTTTACACTCTCCAGTTTCAATGTTTTGCGAGGACTGGTTAGAGTTTGGGTCGACGGGCGGGGGAGTAGGGTTGGTTTGGTTGGGAACAGGGGAGTTGGTTGCAATGTGAAATGCATATTGTTGGGAAATGATTGTCTGGTGAGGGATGTATGGGGTATGGGGAGCGAAAAACCCTGTAGGAACTGCCCCAAATTGAGTAGGGATTGTTCCCACAACACCTATCGTGTGTGGTGTAAGGAAGGAAGGTGAATCAATCCCTCTTCCTCGACCTCAAGTAGAGGACTTCCCTCGATGGGGGAGTGGAATCCATACCTGAAATAGTTAACGATAAATACAAGTACAAATAACAATTGCACAGATCAACAATTAGAGTCACACAACATAATAGTTAGAACATCGCCATCCAAAATTGACACATATAATAAAAGTACATTTATACACATTTGCATGACAATGATGGTAACCACTGAAATATATAACAATTTATAAGCATTTAATTGTCTGTATCATCTTCCCCACCCCCAACCTCGTTGTCATTCTCATCATCGTCATCCTCATCATCATCATGTAAATCTCCCTGTTCTTCATCTGTTTCATTCTCATCATCCCACTCACCTTTTTCATCACCCTCATCCTCTTTTGCCTATCTACGTCATCATTTAACTGAATAAATGAAAATCCCATATCATCACTAACTTCTTCCGGTCATGCACTTTCATCTACTAATGATGTAGGGATAACATCATTTACACGTTCAATGAGTGTCGTCATGCCCGTTTGTTGGTAAGCAATGGGTAGAGTGTATTGCATATCCACTATGGCTCTTGGTTTAGTTGGTATGAGAACAAGCCAATTGACTCTACCCCTTGACCAATCTGAATGTGGCATGAAGCACACCTATGGTGCAGTATTTGGAAAGATGAATGGATCGTACTTTCCATACCTCTTTGTGCAGTAGACCTCAACAAGTTTGCTTATTTTATGAGATCATATCCCACAATTCAATGTGGGATCAAACCACTTATAATTGAATAGCATACATCTTTTAATTGGTTCACCTACATACTCGATTTCGATGATATCTTTAAGTACGCCATAGTAATCGTTTTCGATATCACCTTCTCCAGTCCTACACAACCAACACCACATTGTACATTTTCTTCTCAACACTGCGCGCTTCTATGTAGAATTTAAATCCATTAACTCTATACGCAGTCCACGATGACACGTGTCTGTTAGGCTTCACGGCCAATTGGGTCAATTACAAATGTTTGTGACTGTCGAATAGTTGAATGTAATGCACCTAAAGCGACAAAGGATGTGATTTTAGTTAACACAATACACATCTCAATGTGTCCAAATAATGTTAAGTGAATAATTTGATTTACTTACATTTTGACTTAAGCAATCTACAAAATGAGTTTCAATGATGGTATCAACATCAGCATCACTAACATTGGGATGTGCAGTTCGGACTTGTTCTCTAAAAATTCTGTGACATTTTGTACACATTGTAAATGTAATTTTTTTTTTCAAGCATATACTTAATGCAAGTTCTGTTGTTGAAAGGTAGCACTCACCCAATATAAGGCTTGACTTCATCGTAATTTAACAGTACGTGAAGATGAGTAGTAATATATTCAGCATCTATGAGATACCTTAATCTTTCCTTCCTAACAGCGATTCCTTGCGGCTCAAACACAAATAGAGTTGGGAGATGGTTATTATTTTCATCGCCATCCTCATTTCTTCAACATCTATTGCACATGGAGGGCACAATAGGGCTGAAGTAATAGGAAGTAAAAAACGTCCATTCAACTTCTAAGTAAACTTCTGTAATTGAACCTTCAGGATACACTTGTTGTTTAATATTTTTCTTTAAACAACCGAAGTACCTAAAAAATACAATTAACGAATGACTTATGAGTGATTGCATGGTTATATTATTTAGATCCATTTTCATCAAATATAATCTATTTTACCTCTCAAGTGGATGCATCCATTGATAATGTATAGGACCACCAAGTAGTGCCTCTACTACCAACTGTACCAGTTAGTGCTCCATTACATTGAAGAATCCTGGAGGAAATATTGTCTCCAACTTACAGAGAATAATAGCAATGTTCCAATGCATTTCCTCGAGCACATCCTCTCACAGTATTGTGGAGCACAAGTTCTTAAAAAACTTACTTATTTCAATAAGAGGTTTTAACACATCATCTCGGAGAGCACCAAATGCAATCAATAACAGAGTCTCCGTAAACACATGGCAATCCTGACTTTTTATATTGTTGAACTTTGCTTCATTGGAGTCCACAATGTTTCTCAAATTAGAGCAGTATCCATCAGGTATGTTAAGTCCCTTTACCCATTCACACAACTCTCTTCTTTTATCCATAGCAAAAATGAACTTCGCTTTCGGTTTAACTGTTTTGCTGCTTGGGCTTGGTTGCAAATGTAATTCTTCCCTATCTCATATATCTGTGACATCCATTCTTGATTTGACATTATCCTTTGTTTTTTCAGGAACATCCATGATAGTGTTAATGATGTTTTCGAAGAGGTTTTTCTTATGTGCATCACATCCAAATTATGGCAGATGAGCTAATGTTTCCAGTGAGGCAACTCCTAGAATATGCTCTTGTTCGTCCAGTTATGCTCATTTTTCTTAAATCCTGATATTTGGAAGACACCGCCTATCATTACCATTGGGTAGTGTTCCACCTCAGTAAAAAGATTCCCCCAAAAAGACAGTGAAGAGGACCCCTCATAACAGCTCAGCCTTTTCTAAATGAAGTTCTGTTTCTTCTAAATGCATGATTATTTGGCAAGAGACATCGATGATAATCAAACCAGGAGAATTTACCTCCATTTTTTAGTCTCAAAGCCTTTTGTTATGTCATACATACTGGAAAGCGAATTGCCCATTAGCGCCCTACCCAGATAGCATTCCATATGCCGGAAAATCATTGATAGTCCATATAAGTGCAACCTTGATTTGAAATGTCTTTCCTGTAGATATGTCATAAATCTCAATTCCAACATCCCACAGCACCTTCAACTCATCAATAAGAGGTTGTAAATATACATCTATTTTGTTCTTGGGATTTTTAGGCAAGGAATTACTCAAGTCAGGAACATAAATGGTGTGGTGATAGACATTTCAGGAGGAAGGTTATAAGGTGTAGCTATCATTGGCCAAATGGAATAAAACCTGGAATACAAATTTTATGGATTAAATCCATCAGCACATAACCCAAGCCTAAAATTTCAAGGCTCTGCAACAAAATCAGGGCACTTGTTATCAAAATGTTTTCACGCTGCCCAATCTGATGGATAACATAAAACACCGTCCTCACGTCGATGTTCATAATACCATCTCATGTGCTCTGCAGTGCTTCTTGATGTATACAACTTCTGAAACCGAGGTTTCAATTGCAAGTAATGCATCCTTGCATATGGCAATGAACTTTGATTCTTTCCTTGCAACCTTTGCCTTTTTCATCTCGAATGCTCGCAAAAACTTGCATGCATCGAGGTTCGAGTCCTCTTTGAAAAAGAGCATGCAACCTTTATGGCAAAAATCAATGTGTATCACATCGTTGTCGAGATCTTTAACATCCTTCTTCGTTTGGCCATAGTTGTTCGGCACACAGTTGTTAGGTGGGTACATCTCCTTCATTAACTGAACAATTTTATTGAAACAATTTTGTAGCATATTATAATCAGACTTGATAATCAACAACCTAACAGCGGTAGAGAGCTTACTGTGGGTGGCACAACCATCATACAAGAGTTCTTGAGCAGCTTGAACCATATTATAAAATGGCTCTCAACAAGTGCTTGACTCCTCATCCCTTACATTTTGATTTGCCATTATAGCATTTCGCCAACCATGTACTCCATACGATCTACGTGCAAATTCATCAAATTGATTTACTGCATTTAGAAATCTTGCGTATAACTACTACGATCAGACAATAATCTATTATACATCCACCTACAATGTGGAAGACCATTCATATTCTGCTCAAACAACAATAACCACATAAGTTATTAGATTAGAATTAATTTTTATTTAAATAATTATAATTATATAAATTAGTCAAATATATCTATCACAAGAAACATGCATTATATAACCTATATAATTGAATACATAAACATATACACAAACGTACTTACATGAAACTTTTTAAATATTCATGTTTCTTTAATTTGACCTTATCATACAACCCAGATTATAACATCAACTTTATGCCAACAATCTCATTGAAATAAATCATCCCATATTAACAGTTATTTCTTTCAAAGCATGCCAGTTTACATAAACTACTCATTTTAACTTCCCCTAATTTCACATTCAACCTATACAATGTAACAATTTTATACATTTACTTATAAACTTCTACAAACATATTTCTATTCTTACGAATTCAACAAAACTAATAATTCATCATAACTTGAGCATTTCATTCCACCAACATATCGCATTCTAATTAAAATTTCCAAATCTAAACTGTAAGTTATATTGAGCAAGATGTTCAACCAAATTGGAGTAATAACTTCACACAAATTTCACAATTCAACAAAAACATGAATTAATTATGAAATTTTAACAATGTAATGAACAAATTTATAAAAATTAAACTACAAGAAGTGAGAGAAAATCATCTACTTGAAGGTGGCGGTTTGGACGACCAAAGGACACTGGCGGCGAGCGATACGGGGGGGCGACGACGACACTAGATGATGGCGGCAACAGCTATCAGCGGTCAGTGGCTGGCAGGGGCGACAACGATAGTAAGGGGTGGGGGTGGGGGTGGGGGTGTGCTCTCGGGCTCTCGCTCTCTCTCTCCGACGGGATGCGAAATGAAACCAGAACCAGATTTGGTTTCATTTAACGTAGCTAGTGATGGAATGGCAATGGAAATTTCGTTACCATCTGTAAAAAATTTTATTTTTACTGTTTCCGTTGCCACGCCTATTAAAAAAAAATTTTGCCCACCTAGTGACAGAATTTCTATAGCCATTTGAAACCAATGGCGACGGAATGTCCATTCCGTCGCTATGTTCTTCACCGAATCTAATAAATTTTAAATGTTGAGTATTCGTCGCCATTTCCATTGCTATCTAATACGGATTCCAATCCATCGCTGATATCCATCGTTATTCCACGCATTTTTAGTAGTGCAAGCCCTCCACAAGCGTGCCTCGCGCGTGATCAATCACCGGCCCCCCTCATACTCAGTACGTGGCCAGAAACCCCTCCCCTTAAGTCTTTTCTCTCTCCCCTCCTCCTCAATCAAGCTCAATGGAAGCGTCTCCCTTCTTTTTGCCTTTGTCTGCTTTGTTCTCCACATAGCCCCATTACCTCACTCACCACCATCATCATCACCATTCACCATACTCATGAGTCATTGCCACCATAAGCCCCAATGCCATGCCAGACTTTAGCACAACACCATCATCTCCGCCATCCATGCCATCTATGAATCGAATGGCATAAATTGAAGGGTTGAGGCTATAAATTGAAGAGGTTGTGGCGACTGAAGGAAGGTATGTTTTAATTAGGGTTTTGGGTTTAGTTAGCCTTGATTTTAGTTTTAGTAATTTAGGGCTTTAATTTTTAGTGTTTAATTTCAATTTTTGATTCCCCTGTTAAAATTTTTGAATTCCATATATAATTTTAGAGCCTTCAAATTTCATGCACTGGATTCAATTTTGTCAATGCCAAGTTACATTTGCAATTGTTGTTTAAGATTTTAAGATTTTGAGCTCGATTTTTAGGCTTTTTATGTCACGATTCAAGGATTGTTATTCCCCTATTTGTGAAGCTTTGTAGTCCGCTGCTAATGGAGCTCAACTCCATCTCCTTCATCTTCGCATTATCTGGGTTCAATTGGTATTCTAATCTCTTCAAGTTATTTGTTTTTGGTTGTTCTGTGTTCTTGTTTCGATTTTTGCTTCGGTTTGGGTTGATTTGATTCCTCTATTTTCGGTTCAGTTTCCCCTCCCCTGTTGTTTCTTTTTTTATCTGGGTGGAGCTGATTTGGGATTTGGTTGTTGTTCTATTGCTCTGTTTTCAGATCTGGAGCAATAAATTTTGGACGCCAATTGATGTTGGATTAATTATGGAATTTGGATTAATTATTGGATTGCTTTTGCTGGGTTCTAGTGTTTTTTGGACACCAAAATTAAGTATGATAAATTTTGGATGCCAATTGATGTTGGATTGAGCTTATGTCTGAGCAAGGATGCCTCTATTTTCCTTTTCTTCTCTTTCTCTTTAAATCTACACTCTTTGTTGCTTAGATTGAATTTTACAAGAAATAGGTGAGCCTTCGCTAACTTTAGATTACTGTGTTTAGTTTAATTTTCTAATTCATTTCCTTTTTCCACCTTTTTATGATGTTGCTACCAAATACATTTTGTTACTATTTCTATTATGATTTTTGCTTCCTTAGAGTTTTGTTGATGATTAGACATATATTAGTAGGTTATCTTAGTTACTACTTAAACCTTAGTTATATAAATGATGTAAATGATTAGTATCTACTCTCTAAAGGTTAATCTTTTTATTTATATTTAGGCATAAATTTTTGGTTTTTACTTTGTAGATTTTGTAAATAGCTCATGTTAATTTAGGATAATTGTGGCCTAATTTCACCCCATCCTTGACGACACGACACGTAAGTAGTACAACAATAAGTTTTAAGCTTGCGGCTTTTATATTTTAACTTGAAAATCTTGTACAAGTTTTTCGCCATTGTGACATTTTTTCTTTGCTACTTTCTTATTAGTTGTATATATTTTGTTTTGCTTTGTTTATTCCGTTATTAGTAGTGACTTAGTTTAATTTATTTCTTGAAAACAATTCAAAAATATTAGAAAAAATGAAAAATTTGAAAAATTTGAAAAAAATATGAAAACTGCTAAAAATTAAACAATTCAAAAATTTAAAAACAAAATGGCAATTTTCTATTTTTGTCAATTTGCGCATGAAGTATTTTAGCGATATTTGAGTAGATTTAATGAATCTCAGGCTCAATTTGCTGATCGATATTTTGAGAAAATTTACCAAGTAATTTTTTAGGGTTTGAATAATAAATATTGGGGGTCATGTGGCGACTATGTAACTTGGGGGTTTGGGATGTTTGTTTACTAGGAATTTAGATGAAATATGGGATTTCTTTAAATATTTGACTCATCATACTTGGGAGTATGACATTGCTAGAGAGACCTTCAGTTTCCCCATTCTTAACCCTTATGATGCATGCTACACCTTTAGATGAGATTTAGGTTGGTGGTATATCTTATGAGCACTCTCATACTCCATGTGCTCTTGTTTCATGCAATTATTGTGATTCCTTTGATCATAATGTCAATTCTTGTCCACTACTTGGTAGATCGCATAGATTAGAGGCATTAGCCCTTTTTAATAGGGAGCTTTTCTTGCATAATTTACTCAAGATCGACCTTAGTTTAGGCTCTCCTATAGTTGAGATTAGGCCTTGTAAGGACTTTGATGTTAAGAGGAGACATCAATTCCTTTAAAGCATGATTTTCATGATGATACACATTGTGATGACCTAAAAGAGGCAAGTAATCCCTGATCTCGTTTAGCAGTTGAGCCCTCCTTGGAGTTTAGCATAGTCAGTGACACCTCTAAGGGTAGTCTGACCGTTCATGATTCGTCTCCTCTTTTCACTCCCTTTGGAGAGCTTAAGGAGGGAGATGGTTTTGAGAATGTTGCTAGCTTTGATGATCAGTGTGGCATGTTTGATGAGTTAGAGGATACGTTTTTTGAGGAGCATTCTCTTAGTGAGCCTTATGTTGTCGAGTTAAGTGAGTTTAGACCTCACATAGAGCTTGATGAACCCATTTATGTTGAGTCTTAGCTCCCACACCGCCCACTTCAACCCTTTCTTCTTCCCTCCCCTTTTTTCACCCTTCTTTAGACCCTCTCGAGTCTGCTTTTATAGAGTCTGAGACTTTTGTGCTTGGCAGTACTTGTTTAGATAAGATTCATGGCGATTTTTACATAGAGAGGCTCGAGGATGATTTTGAGGTGAAGGACTTGACTTTAGGCCATTCTAATTGATTTTCATATTTCATTTGGTTGGCTTTGTTGAGGTCCTCTCCCATCCATTCTTAGAGATGTTGGACTTCATTCATGTCATTCAGACTACTCTAGATGGTCCATGCATTCATATAATCACATCATTGTTACACCATTGACCTATGTGTCTGATTTTACATATATGCATCTCTCTTTTGATTGCGCTGAGAGCTTTAATAAGCTCAGGAGAACCTTGAGTTGTATTTCACTTATGCATTTTATTCGGGCAAGACCTCCTGTGTCTTACCACTTTCATTTCTATGAGGATTGTTCTTGATCACTGACAAGCTGTTACGAGCCCAGGTGGGTTTTGGTATGCGTAGCAACTTGTAAGGATTGTTAGTTTGGATACATTTAGTGCCCAACCTGGTATGATCGTTCCACCCCTTCCTTATTCTCTTGTTTCTTTTCTTTTCTTTTCTTTCTTTCTTTATGTACATAATTGTGGATATTTAGGATTGCGATTGTGTTGGTGATCAATTTTGAGGAGAACTTTGAGATTTGTTAAGTCAAGTTAGCAATTGTCACCCTTGTTTTTATTTTTTTGGTGGTATGTTTTGTGTTTTGTTTTTCTTTTCTTTTGTTTTTGTTTCTTTTGTAAATATGCGTTTGTGTTTTCTTTGTTTTTATTTTTATTTATATGGTTTTGTTTTGTTTTGTATTTTAGTTTTTGTTTGGTTTTACTTTGTATGTGTTAGTGGGGTCAGTTGTATGTACTTGTGGATTGGTGTTAGGTTTGTTGTTGTATTGCTTATGCGATTGCGTTTTTGCACCTTAGTTCCTACAATGAGGACTAGGGCTGAGCAAAAAAACCGGGTACCCGGACCCAGACCCGGAACCGGTTTGGACCCGGCGAGTCCGGATCCGGACCCGGTCCAAAAATTCAGGATCCGGTGGCAACCGGTTCCAGGTCTGGTTCCTGAAAGTTTGGAACCGGTACCGGTCCCGGTACCCGGTTACCCGGTCTAATTACCCAATGATCTTTTGCATGCATAGTTATTAGTTAATGTTGAAGCCTTTTTCTTGCTTTTTTGTGATGTTTGCTTAGAAATAGAAGTACTAACGTCTTTAGTGCTTAGTAGTTGTTGGGTTGGTGGTGTACTTAATGGCTTAAATTATGATAAAAGTTAATTTTTAAAAAAAATTAAAAAGTCAAAAAAGGGCACCGGGTACCCGGTTACGGAACCGGTCCCGACCGGTTCTGGGACCGGGTCCAGAAATTTTGGACCCGGTTCAACCGGGACCGGGACCAGTTCCAAAATTACTGGACCCGGTCCAACCGGGACCAGGACCGGTTCCAAGAAATTGGATCGGGTACCCGGTCTTGCTCACCCCTAATGAGGACATTGTAGAGTTTTGGCATGGGGGTGAGGTACTCATTTGTATGTATTTTTTGAAAATCTTCTGAAATCCAAAATGATTTGATTTTTCTTTAGGGACTAGTATGCTTACTTATGTGATTGATCCCATGTTGCTAGGTTATTAAAATATATGTAAATAGAGTTTGCAGGATGAGATGTCTAGTAAAGGATATAGATTTGATTTTTCATAATAACCTCGTCCCATATGTGTGATTTCGTACCTGCCTTGCTCATTTTACCATCAATTCTTTGAGTCTTATTGTTAAGTTGATGTGTGAACTTTTTGTTTATCAAAGTTGCCTTCTAAGCTCTCAAAATAATTAAAAAAAAGGAAATAATGAAAAAAAATCCTAAATGTCAGTAAAACCCAAGCATCAATGTTCAAAACCACCATCTTTATTTCATATCTCTAATTAGTTTGAATATGTGCTATTTTACTTGATTACATATCTATTTGGGCAATGAAATAAATGTTTTGCATATTCTAATAAAACCCCCTTTTTAGGGAAGCTCCAAATATTTGTAAGTCAAGTGGATTTAGGGTGTGTGCATTATTATTCTTGGAAAAAAAAAGAAAACAAAGATCAAAGAGGGCAATTAAGAAAGGAATCGAGGATCACGTCAATGTTAGCAATTTGATTCATATGGATTGATACACATCTGCACATGCACCAAATGTGTACATATCATTGCATGTTGATATTTAAGGTGAAAAATAGAAGTTAGGGTGCTTCTTGTGACTTAGATATCTTTTGGTTTCACATTCTTTTTTGAGTATAATTTAGTTATTTGGCTACTAGGGTGATGCAATTGCCAAAATCTTGCACATAATTTCCCCATTATTTGTATATATATTATCATGTTTTGGAAAAAAACAAAAAGATTTTTCTTTGTTTTTGAAAAGATTTTTATGGGTTTTTCATTAGAAAACTCTCACAAGACCTCACTCGTCCACTGGAGAAACCAAGAAGTTTAAAGAGCTTGTTGCATATGCTAAATGCAACCGTGATTCCTACAAAAGTGAGTTGGGGTTTTCTTTTTCTTATTTTCCATTTCTTTTTAGGTAGTTTGGTTCGTTTTAGTTTAGCACGAGCAAAATCATGGTGTGGGCGTATTTGTTCGCATCAAAAATATGATATTTTTACTATACCATTATACTTAATTCATGCTCTAAATAAATATGAAATTAAGAATTTATTTTGTGTTTTGTAGGCCTTGAAAAAGTTAGAAAAATGGAGAAAAAGATTATCAAAAATATTCAGTCAAGGCCCAGCATATGACCAGAACACCCCCTCCCCTTAATTCTTTCTTTGTCCTCTTCTCCTCAATCAAGCCCGATAGAAGCCTTCGCCTTCTTATTGCCTTTGTCTTCTTCGCTCTCCACATAGCACCAACACCTCACTTGCCACCATCATCATCATCACCACCATCCAATATCCTCATGAGTCATAAATCTTTTAGCTTGTGTCCTCTTTAATTCTAATATGAGTTTTGCTTCCTTATAGTTTTGTTGATGATTAGACATATATTAGTAGTCTATGTTAGTTGCCACTTAAACCTTAGTCATATAAATAATGTGAATGATTAGTATTTACTCTCTGAAAGTAAATTTTTTATTTATATTTAGTCATAAATCTTTTAGCTTTTACTTATTAGATTTTATAAATAGCTCATGTTAATTTAGGATTATTGTGGCCTAATTTCACCCCATCCTTGAGGAGACGACCCGTAAGCAATACAACGATAAGTTGTACACTTACGCCATTTATATTTTAGCTTAAAACTTTCGTATAGTGGCTAGGGGAAGGAAAACATGGTAATAGAGCTTCCTTGCCTGACATCCAAGATAAGATCCTCTGTGCAGCTAAACTTAGGTGGCTGAGTGTGGGAACTCGCTTGAATTTTTAGTTATATGTTTTCTTTGTTTCTATTGCATCGTTTTTGTTTCACTCAGCACAAAAACATCTATGAAGTTGGTAATAATGTGGAGTATGCTTCTAATTCTACTTATATTGTTAAGTTCCTAAAAACATGGCATGCTAGACTTGGACATTTGAATGTGGCTTTTATGAAGCAATTAAAACAGTTGTGCTTAATTCCTAACTTATCTAAGGCTGAATGACACGAATGTTCAAGTTTGTGTAGAGGCTAAACACCCCAGGAAAGCATTTAATAAGTTAGTATAAAGACAATTCTACTAGAATTGATACATAATGACTTAGGGGATTTCAAAAATACTGTGAGTCGAGGTGGTATGTAAAATGTATTATGCAACCTTCATAAACGACCACTCTAAGCTCACTAAATTCTGCTTGCTTAGATTTAAGGATGAGGTTGAATAGATTGTTGCAAAGTACAAAGTAGAGGTAGAAAATCAGTTGGAGAAAAGGATGAAGAGACTTAGGTCTGACTATGGAGAGGAATATGAAATTGAACACTGTCGAATCCTTTTTGTGAAAAAATGGGATAATCCATGAGATCACAACTCTGTACACACCTCAGCAAAATTAGATAACTGAAAGAAAGAATTAGACCCTTAAAGATATGATGAATGTCATACTTATTGGCTCTAGTTTACCTAACAATATGTGGGGGGAGGCCATTATTTCTACATGTCATGTTCTCTACAAAATACCTCATAAGAAAGTAAACAAGACTCCTTATAAAATGTGGTAGCCACATGCTCCCAATCTGAATTACCTTAAAGTGAGGGGTCATCTAGTCAAGGTTGGTATACTAGACCCTTAAAGGAGGAAGATAGGTCCAGAAAGTGTTGATTTTGTTTTCATTGGCTATGCTCAAAATAATGTTATTTATAGATTTATTCTTAGTCATGAAAATGGTGTGTTTGGTCCTGTTCATGAATTTATAGATGTTGAATTTTTTAAGAATGTGTTTCCCATAAAAACCTGTACACCTTGCATATTGCTAGCGATACCAATATTACCTGTTAGTTATCAACTAATAACAGTGAGAAAGTTGAGCCTAGATGCAGTAAAAGGCCCAGAAATGAATCCTCTTTTGGCCTTGATTTTGCTACTATCTTCTTAACTGAAAATGGTGATACGAATTACTTAGAGACTCGAATGAAAACTTTGTAAAATTATTTATTTTCGAAGATGATCGTAGAACTTATGAGGAAGCCTTGAGTTCAATAGACTCTAAATTTTGGAATGAGGCTTTTAGTGATGAACTTGATCCTATCATGTCTAATCGTACTTGGATATTAACTAATGTACCAAAGGGATGTAGGTGTTTAAGTGGCAAATAAGTCTTTAAAAAGAAACTGAAAGCTGACGGGTCAATTGATAAGTTCAAAGCCAGACTTATAGTAAGAGGAAGTAATGAAAAGAAATACATAGATTATTTTGACACTTACTAACCAGTGATAAAAGTTGCAACAATTGGAGCATTAATTTCCCTCGCACCATACATACACTACCAAAAATCATCGAATTTCCCACTGTACTTTCCCACTGAAAAATTACAGTAACAAATTTATCACTGTTTTCCCACTACGTTATATTTCCCACTGTTTTCCATTGTTTTAATTGTAGTGGAAAATTTTCCACTAAATTCCCACTAAACTCCCACTCTCTAATATATAAATTGTTATTTATATTTTTTAAAAATCTTATTTCCTACTAAATTTCCACTAAATTAAAACTTTTTAAAAATTTCCCACCCTCATATTATTTTTACACACTTTTTTTTTATCTCAATTCCAAAATCCCACCAATTATCAAAGTTGAATTTCAATTTCCCTCCAACTCAACCACCCCCCCCAAAAGTCACGGCACCCCCCACCCCACCAAAAAGTCACAGCAAACTTTGTCAAAAAAAAAAACAGGGCCAAAGCTTTGGGGAAAGTCACGAGCACAGCCTAAAACTCACGACCCCTCCCTTCCATTTGTGCTCACTCAAGCCCTAACCCTACCAAATTGCAGTCGTTCCTGCCGCCCCACCCCTGTGGCTGCCAGTTAGAGGTCGTCGGTTGCTACTTGGTTTCATGCGGTTGCTGCTGGGTTTAAACTAGTCGGCTCTACTGCTCGGGTCCTTGGTCTTATTGCTCGGGTCAGAGGTTGCTCGATCCTCGGTGCTGTTGCTCTAGTCGTTGGCTCTATTCTGGTGGTTGGTGGACTTCTTTGTGCTCGACAGCTACTGGGTGCCCGACCGGTGCTGTGGCTCGTGCCTTCACGGGCTCATCTCAGTAACTCTCTTTTGTTTTTCTCTGATATAATTTAATTAGTGTGATGTTTGAATATGTATTGTCAATGTTGCTTGAATTTTGCTGTTTCCCTAATTTGTTGCTTCACGGGCTCACCTCTGCTATGTTTCTCTTGTTTTGCCCAATCCTTTTCGTTCAGTTTGGAAGGATGAAGCACACGCATGGTGTGATATATTCAATACACAATTAAGTATAATAATTGTATTTTGAAACTAATTAATCTGTGTGATTGGGAGTCATATCAATGCTATATATGATGATGAAGCCACATAATAGTACCATTTCAAGAAAACGAATGAATCATTAGGTATGAAGCAAATGAAGATTTAGTTGTGATAATTAGTTAATTATAAGTTCTGAGTTAATTAAAATGTACATTCATGCAGTCAAAATGAAAATAAATTTCTTTTTATACATTCATCTCATAGGGATATCATTGGTTACTTTCTATGAAACATTTTAATTGCTTTAAAGCTACTTCTAGGTCTCATATCATAGGGATTGGAAGCACATTTTTGCAACTTAAATTTGGTTGCCAAAGGTAACGGCACATGTCGAGCTATAACCATTATTAGAGCTTAAGGTCTATAAGTTTACATACAGTCAATCAGTTTTTTCCCCCATAGATCTTAAAGTGTATGTGCCAATTTGCCATGTCAATCTACTTAAATAAATCATTATCAATGTATATTGTAATGTCTTATTTGGTTCCTATTCTTTTGAATTGAATTTTGGTGTATGGAGCTGAAGTAAACTTATTTTTATTGAACTTTCTTGAACTAAATTTACTTTTTGTTAAATTCAACTTACTTTGTTGTTGAACTATACCAAAAATCAAACTAAATTTATTTTTTAAAAAATTGAACTGAAGTGAACCGAATTTATTTTGAAACATTCAGTTGAATAGAACAAGGACTTGGGGCCTTACATGTCTAGACCACAGTATGGATTTTGTCTAGACCAACAAGGGTGATTAGTAGTTAGGTGATAAGTAGTTTCCATAGCAATTTCTACTCAAATCGTCAATTATTTTGAGGGCTTTTGTGTGAAGGGTTTTGGCATACTTTGTTTAGATTTGAATTTGTAAGTTTCAATCTCTCTTATACATATTAATTATCATGGTTTCTGTGGATGTTTATTATTTATTTGATGTGATAGAATTAAAATGATCCAATCAATTTTATTTTTCTCACTTATTTATGTTTCTTGATCGATTTGATATTATCTATGTTTTAGGCAGATAGAAGGGGGGTCACTTTCAAAGTACCATATAGTCATTGAAAAAGTTACTCCTAGAGCTCCGCACAAGTCTTACCTAGTAATTGATAATTGGAAAGTATTAAGAACATGCAGGAGGGGGCGGAAGAGAAGTTATTTTTGGGATTGTAGATTATCAATATGATCTCATATACTTTGCATGATATATATAGGAGTATCTTAATTTTGACTAAAAGGATAATTTTTTTAAAAATAAAAATCAAAGATTAGCATCTTTAATTACACATTTTGACCTCATTTCCAACATAATTCCAACACCATCACTTTAGATAACACAATTTCCTAAGTAGCAATTTTGAGATTTTGAAATTTATTCTCACAATTCTTACATCAAATTCTCGTATTAACTATTTTCAAGAATATTATGTCGCTTTATCCAAAAAAGAACATTATGTCATTGTACTTTTGATTTTGAAACAATTTATACATACATACATACATACACATATACATATATAGAGAGAGAGAGAGAAAGAGTTGTGGTCGTTTAGGTGCATGATCATCTATGTCACCTTGAAGGCTTTTATGATTTTTTTTTGGGTTTCATTGTCTTTAAAAATTAATCTCGAAATAATGACGACTTCTTGTATACTCTTTGAAATAATTGAAGCGAAAATAAAAGACATGACCTGACTAAGACCCCTGATTCTTTTCTTCTTGTTTCTTTTTGATTTGGGTGTCTTGTGTTTGTGTTTTTAGCCCTCCATTTGATTCTCCAATAAAGAGATATAGAAAGAGAAACAAGCATTACTATTACAAGTTCTCTGTGATTATATTCTGCCTTCACCTTAAGAAAAAAAGTTTGAGCTTTTCCTTTTTCCTCTTTTCTTATTAGCTACTGCTACCGTACTTGCATGCATTCATTGATACAACTTCAAAAAATTCACTGCACTCTCTCTCTCTCTCTTTCTCTCTCTAGGTGAGTTTCTGAGGAGTTACACAATAGCTCAGCTACCCATATAGACCTTCTGCCTGTAGTCCTTATTATTCAGTGTTTTCCTTTTTCTTTTTCTGGGTTTTCATTTCTCAATTCTCACAACAAAATCCAATTGCCCTCCTCTGTTCTCCTCTGTTTGGGGCAATTAGAATTAAATGATGATTAGTATTTATCACTCTTACATGTAAAACTTTGGGCCATAATCAATCCTATTGACAACCAATTCCTTTTTGCTTGTCATTAAAAGAGCTTGAAATGAACCAATTGAAATTTCAATGCCAACTTTTACTTAAAGTTTTAGAGCTACTCTCGTGACTTTTCCCTATGTGTTGTCAACTTGGATCCCATATATATGCTAAGCTCGCACATGCTATTTAGACCGAAAGCAAACTAGAAAAGGGGGAAGAAAATATTGAATCAAATGTTTAAACATGTATACATCTATGTTTATTTCTTTGTTCCGTTTATTTCTTTGCTCGAAACATAACCTTGTACATAAGTTTTGAAAAACCACCGCTTTAACGTACAATGTGACGTTGAATTCTTTGCCCGAAATAAAAACCGTTTCTTTCTAAAAATCTTTATCCACAGAACTTGCTCATCACTAACAATAGGTTATCTCTTTTAAGTAAGACTTTGAGCTTTAATGGGATACGCTACTTTGAGCTCAAATGGGATAACGTTCAATCGAACAAAAAAAGTAAACGAAATAGTCAAAATTCTTTCTTATTTTGGCGAAATATTTTTCAATGCTTGTAAAAAGTGGCCATAATTGTTCTCAACTATTGAAAATTATTTTATTTTGCTGACTGAGGTACCATATATGAATGTTGATTGTTATATTAACGTTATCTTGAGTGATGGCGTTATTCCTAGGGCTGGTGTTCTTTTAGTGAGGCTTCTATAGGTTACTCTATTTTATTTTGAACACATATGGTGCTTAATTTGTTGTTTTTCTAGTGATGTGTTTGAAGGAATTTTAGCGATGCATGTTTTAACGTATCTCTAAACATTCATTTATTCCTCCATGTCATGTTACTTCTTTGATTTTTTATTTCAATTTAGGCACCTATGATTAGTTATATGCTTACAATTATGTCCAAGTATTCATTAATTATTATTCCATTGGCAATATAAGCATCCTAAAGTGAGAAGTAACAAGTTCAAAGCTTTTTTACACAAAATGAAACAAGGCCATAATTCCACATAATGAAAACATTTATAGAACGAAGAGAAAGAAAAAGTTACAAGTACATTTATTATTCCTTTTCCTTCTATTTTCTTATTCAAGTCAAATGCAGGTTTGACTTTTGTGATTGTGAGGTGATCTGCATAGAGGTCTCACCTCTTCACCCATTTGATCAAGGTTTGGCATTTCTTTTTTTTATGGTGATTTCTGAGTTCACGGTGAGCATTTTCTTCTCACAAGCTAAATTATGAGTTAATCAAAATTTCATATTCATAATTCTATAACATATACTATACATCACAGTTCATGATCTCTATCTGATCTCTTAATTGATTATGTGAAACATGCAAGTTGGTTTGCACATCCTAATAATATTATATACTGTATTTTAGAAATCCTATTGGTGCGAGGAACATCATGAAGTGGAGATAAGACAATGCTTTGAGTTTCGTGGTAGTGAGACACTAAAAGATACATTTAAAGAAGTTCGAAAGAAACCTGATAAGCGTCCGCAATGGTTAGATGAAGCTATTTGGAAAGAGTTATGGGCATATTGGAATTCAGATGCTTTCAAGAAAAAAAGGAATGCTGGAAAAATGAATCGTGCCTCAACAACGGGTGTTGTTTCTTCTGTTCATACTAGTGGTTCCATTCCGATTAATATGCATAAGAAGAAGATGGTAATGTGTTGTAATGTTTATATGTCGCTATTACACATTCTTTGTCATTCTTATGATGGCATGTTATAGTTATGAAAGTGAAATCAAGTTGGTAATTGGAGGGCTGGGTTGTGATTGACCGCAATCGTGTGGGTTGCGAGACCATGTGTGGCTTATTGGGAGATTTTGCCAAGTTGAATTATGAAGTGCTTGAATGTGTTATGTGTGAACCCTTCCCCTTCAAGTCGTTAGGCTTTATCGTATGTTCGGATGTCGTTAGGCTTTTATTTCCTTGATTATTATGAACTTTATTGGTTGACATACTCCGGGCGAGTGACCCGTAGATTTGTGAACTCCGGTGTGTAGCCGTTGAGCTTATTTTAGAATTTTATATACATCTATTCAATGCAGGGATTTATTATAAGGCTTTTAGCCTGTGAAATGGTCAATTTTCAGGAAAAACTCTGTCCGTTTCGCC
Organism: Selenicereus undatus; assembly: GCA_017589665.1. Lineage (NCBI taxonomy): Eukaryota > Viridiplantae > Streptophyta > Magnoliopsida > Caryophyllales > Cactaceae > Selenicereus > Selenicereus undatus. The sequence goes on along the minus strand of JACYFF010002017.1, from coordinate 4,663,006 downwards.
CTAGAAGTTAAGTAGGAAGAAGTAAGAAACCGTTAACATCACCAGCCCTAGGGGTTGGGGGTGTTACACTTATGATATGTTATTTGCTTATGTTTTGCTATGTTTGTTGGAAATAAGACAATATGGGAGACGCCATTCTCACATTTTGCCTACATTTGCAGGGACTATTTTATTTTAGCTCTCTTTATTCCATTTTTCTTTTGCATCTATGTGTTGAAAATTAATAATATTAGCTAATCATAGTTCAACATATGTGTCAAAAGATTGATGAAAGCGAGACTCCTACTGTGAGCAAGTTATATCTTCGCGTACATCAAACCAAAGGTGGCCAATAGGTGGACGACAAATCAAAAGCCGCTTATGTAAGTTGGTTCGTATCTTTATATGTAAGCTCATTATACTATTTGTTATGTATAACTACTTTGTAAACGAAACACTTTTTTAGGAGAAGTATGTACAAAAGCTCTCCGAGACTCAGGCAACTCAATCAACTCAAGCTACATTTGATGGTTCCACCCCATTGACCTTAAGTGAACCTTCTTATGATGAGCAAATGAAAATGATTGTTGCGAATGGTTTGCCAAAGCGGGGTCGTCTTTGGGGGTTTGGACCCAAAGGAGACATTTACACAAACTCTCAAGGCATGTTCCATCCAAAATCGTGGTAAGGCTTATACAAATACATTTGCTACTTTAGTTGATGAAAACAAAAGGCAAAAGATTGAGTTAGATAGTCAAAAGAAGGTTTTGGATGATGTCCAAGAAAAACTAACTTTGGAGCAAGCTAAAAGCAAGAAACAAACCAAGAAGGTTCAGAAATATGCCAAGGCAACTCAAGATATACAAGCACAAATGTTTCAATGGCACTCCCTTATGAAGACCATCATTCCTAATCTCGCCCCACCTATACCGATGATAGATTCATTGAGTGAGAGTGAGGATGGTGGGAAAGATGATAATGATGGTGGTGGTGGTGGTGGTGGTGGTGGTGCGGATGAATGATATTTGGGTTTGAATGGCCTATTTGTGCACCCAAGTGAACCTTCTTTTGATGGTTGGATCAATGTTTGTATATTTTGATACTCATATGCATCTCTAAAAGTTAGCATTTTGTTGTGTGGGACTCTCTTTGGGTTCTATGTTATTTGGTACTCATATGATATTTGGGTTTGAATGGCCTATTTTGTTAGTTGGGATCGACTCTATTTTGTAATGTAAGTAAGCTTAGTACAATCATGAAGGAACCCATTGGTTGGTAGATTCGAATGTGATTAATGTACCGGTGATATTTACAGTACATATGTTTTTATTTGATAGGTGCATATATGATGTATTGTTTATTATTACATTAACAGGTGTAAGTACATGCGCCTATTTGTACAAAATTTTGATTAAATTATTGATGATTTTTCCCACTGTTTTTCCTACTGTAAATCTAATCATGAAATATTTTCACTATTTGCCCTTGTTCTGACTGCAGTGGGAAATTTCCCATTGTCAATGGCCCAGTGAAAAATTTCCCACTACATTCTTACTGTGGGAAATTTCCCACTGCATTGATGATAGTGGGAAATTTCCCACTGTTTCAAGTACAGTGGGAAATTTTCTCACTGAAGTACACTTCAAGTGAAAATCTCCAGCGCAGAGCTGCAGTGGATGAACAGTGGGAAATTTTCCTACTGTATGTGCAACCAGTGGGAAACGGCTTTTTCGTACCTCGTTTTTTTCCACAGGCATTTGTAGTGGGAAAACAGTAGGAAATGGTCATTTCCCACAGAATATTTTTTATTTCCTATTGAATTTACAATGGGAAAATCATTGATTTTAGTAGTGATGATTCACTTGTTCATTAAATGGATGTGAAAATAGGTTCATAAATGGAGACCTAGAAGAAGAGATTTTCATGAGACAAGTTGAGAGAATGAAAGTTAATCGGCCTAATGTATGTAAATTGGCAAAATCTTTATATAGTTTAAAGCAAGCACCAAAAATAGTGGTGTGAGAAATTTGATAAAACACTTTGTCATATGGTTTTGTGATTAACAAATCTAATTCATGTGTGCACTCTAAATTTGATGAGCATGATGTTGTCATTTTATGCTTATAGGTTGACAAATAGAAGTGATAATACTGACTAAGAATTTCCTGAATTCTAATTTTGAAATGAAGGATCTTGATGAAGTTGATTTGACCCTTATAGTCAAAGTGAAAAAATAAGAATTTGGTTTTCCCTTAATCAATCTCATTATATTGAAAAGATTTTGAGAAAATTTAATCACTTCAACATAGACCCTTTGAAAATAGCGTATGATTCTAGTACATACTTGAAATAGAATAAAGGAATCCAGCTACTCAATTATAATATGCTAAGATTATATGCAGTGTCATGTTTTAATGACTTATACTAGACTAGACATTACTTATGTTGTTAGTCAATTAAGTAGGTATGCACATAATCCTAGTCGAGAACATTAGAATGCTCAGCTTAGATATCCAAGAGTACTATGAATGGGGGCTTACAATATGGCTACCCTTCAAAAGGTCGAGGGATACACTGATGTAAACTAGTTCACTGGAAATGATGAGATAAACTCGACTAGTTGTCATGTGTTTACCTTAACTAGAGGGGGTAAATCAACCAAACAATCATACTGCTAATTGAACTATAGAATCTAACTTTGTTGTTCTTGAATTGGCAAGTAAGGAAGCAAATGGCTAAGGGAGTTACTAGCAAACAAGCCATTATGCAGTAAGCTAATTCCACCAGTTTCCTTGCGCAGTAAGCTAATTCCACCAGTTTCCTTGCGTTGTGATAATCAGGCCTCGACTGTAGTGGAAAAGAATAGTGTTTACACCAAAAAAGAAGACACATTTTCTTGAGACACAATATTGTGAGAAAATCTCATTAGGAATGGAGATATATCTTTAAATTATGTAAAGTTAAAGAGGAATTTAGCTAACCCTCTAACGAAGGTATTTTGTAAGAGAATGATTATTAAACATCGAGGGGATAGGCCTAATGCCCATTGTATGAATTTATGAATAGTGAAGCCCAACCCTTTGGGGTTCAATAGGTCAACTAAAATTATAGAATAAATTCAACAAAGGCACTAGAAATGTTATTCATCCCTATGATGATTTGTTGTGCAAATCTTGATATATGAATTCTATGAATGAGATAGAGGATGAGTTAGACTCATAACAGATCCATGGCCTTGTGGCGGTATATGGAGATAGCACATACTTGATGGATTCACCTACTTTGGTGTGAACGTGAGTTTCCTTCTTTGAGAGTACAGGATACTCTCTAGAGCACTATTGAGCATGCATGAAAGGGCATAGAGCTATTAAAAGTGCGAAATGATTGCATAAACATAATCAGTACTTGAGGCAAGGTGAGTGAACTAGTGGTAGACATCACATTTTCTGTCGAGGTTCTAGATTCGTTCCCTTAGCAAGTAGTGATTTGATACTATAGTGACTCGGGACTAAGTTCAAGTCTGAGCACTGACACTTAAACCTTTCTCCTTTTGCTCATCCATGTTTTAAACAAAAATTCATTTTTTTTAAAAAAATTGTATTATGTGGGAAATGTGGACTTTGATCCAAAATTTTAACGTTTTGGGAGGCTTGCAAATGGGAAACAAGAAAGTGAAACTCTTATCCCACATAGGAAGAAGAGAGAGGGAGAGAGAGAGAGAGAGAGAAAGTGTTTTTTTGTTTATACCTCTACCTACATAGAACCCTTAAATAATGTTTGGGTTCAAAGTATGGATGAGTTGGTAAACACACGCATGCGCACTAGCCGCATAAGGCATAGGGAATAGGGCGTGTCGCGAAGTAGTGTGGTGTGGTGATTTATAAAAAATATATATTTGTATATAACATTAGTCTAAAAGTTTTAGAAAGTATTAGACTGATGTCATCAAATATTTTCTTACCTTCTAATAGTTTATTTTGTAATCGTTAATAACTTGTTTCTTGCCCTTTAATTATAGGGTTAGTTTTAGCTGTTCTATTTGCTTCCTTCTACGGTCAAAAATTTTCCTATAAAATAGGCTCCTCTTCATTCAAAAAACACACACACAAATGTTTTAGTTCTCCTCTTACAAAATTCTCTCATAAAATCTTGGGTGCTCAAAATTTTTCCTATTTTCACTCAGTTCTCCCAAGTGCATGAGGATAGCCAGGGCCATGTAGCTCAGAGGTCAACCACTGACAAGTACCAACTATATCAGGAGCTAGGTGTAACTTATCTTCGAACAAGTGGTTCGAACTAAGCCACGAGACTTCGTGATAAGCTTGCTCTCGTTTATTGCCTGTGCTTGGTTGTGTGACTTCTATCTTACATTATTAAGCATTTCCTAGTATTTCACTTCTAACGCTTGAAGTAAAAAAAAGCATTCTATTTTCAAAATGCATTTCTTTATTTGACACATTAGACACCGCAACCAATAAAGGTGAAATCATAAATAAATACGTAATAATAAGAGTAATTTAGTTAAGTCCACATGTTCAACAAGATATTTTGAATTATCAACATACATATCATCAGTGGCAATATAGGTGATGGCGATGAAGATTTGGCTACAACAATGAGAGAGAGAGAGACTTAGGCACATGTAAGCAGCTAATGGGTAGGAGATATAGGTTACATATATAGACATTTGTTTTGGCGCAAATGAGGCAAAAAGGACGATATAGGCGGGATTTAAACCTAGGTCTCTAATAATGACTCTAAGAGACTGTACCAATTAGGTTCATTAACACTTACTCATGTATAGACATATTGGAAGATGTATATATACCCTTAGCTACACATGTGATAGGACTTACACTTGTAGTAACTAGAGTGACTGTAGTTACTATGTGGGTGTGAGTAAGCATGCTCAGAAGTAAAAAGCTATGGGTGAGCTATTCTGGGTATCCACCCAAAGAATTGGGAACCGGTCAAATCATTTCCTAACCTTTGACAACCGAACTAAGAACCTCAGGTTTTGGTTCCAATTCCAAGGTACCTTTCACAGCTAATATTGAAATTTTAACATCTAATAAATTGAGTTTTTTATTTATTTGTAGTGGGAGAGAGGGTGTTCGATCTTTACCTAATTTCATATTTTAAGTTTACACAAAAAGAAAGTTAATTTATTAAGTTTGTATTTTTTTAAAATCTTTGTTACTTGGCAAATATAATGATTCATTATTCAATTAATAGCAAAAATTAATTGATACTCCGTTAAATTCACTATTTGAAGAGTCATTTTGTAGAGGAAAGAAACAAATAGAAAAGGAATAGAGAAACAAAAGAAAATGTATTAAAAAATAAAAAATTATTCATTTTTCCTCTATCTAAACTAGTTTCGGATAATTTTTTGAGAACCAGAATCGGAACTAATTGCACCGATTCCTCTTTTATATTAACCAAAACCGAAATCATTTAACTGGTTCCAAGTAGCTTCAAGGGTACTTGAGAATCTTGCTCAACCATATAAAAATTCGTCAAACTTTGATAGGGGAATATGCTAACATAAAATATTTTTGTCGACAACTGCATTGGGTTGTTGATATTTCTCACCTTGTTTATGACATAACTAGTAAGGAGGACTTATTGATATTTCTAACCTTGTTTACGAACATGATTAGTAATAAGGGCCCGCCTTGCACGAACTTGCTCTAAATTACACAGTTAGTTTGAAAAATTATTTTCCTTTGTAAAATGATAGGTTTTGAAAAAGTTAACTCTTTCGATAAGTTAAGAGTGTGTGCGAACATACGGTACTGTTTACATTAGTGCTATTACTCAATGATTAAAAAACAAAATATTCCAATATTGTTAGAATGTTACTCTTTCCATCTGATTCATCATGTTAAAAACATTCATTTTTTAATCCCATTTATATTAATTGAAAATCCTATTCAACATTATCAAATACAGTTCATAATTGATTTTCTATTCTTTTAAAGTTTGACTGCGAATACAAGATGAAAGAAGTAAAAGAAAAAGTCTACCTTATGATTCATAAATTGTGATGTTAGACAAATGAAAAGCTATGAAAGCATAATATTAATAATGATATCGTTATATGTTAGTTTTTGAAAAAAATTCTACATTAACTTCTCGTAAGGGAATATATTTTACGAATTGAATTTGGTAACAACATATCAACTCAATAATAATATAAAACACAACAATTATTTGATATTTGATAGAAAAAGACAGAGAGACGCGATACAATAGAAAAATGCCCAAAACGTGTTAGGCTAATTTGTAGTGGCCTAGGGAGTATTTTTAGGACAGTTAGGTGTTAATTTATGTGGATCCCACACAATTAGTTTTTTTTTGGATGTGGTATTGCAGGGGGGGGAGGTGGGGATGAGTTGCCAAACATAGTCCTGGTTATTAACTTCCATTTTGAAATTTATTTCGTTGGTCATGCTTTGTGTTTCCTTTGGTGGAACAGTTAAGGTGGAGAGGGAAACCGAGGGGAGAGAAACAACTGGGGAAGAAGGGGACGACCAACTGTTGGGGACGAGTTCGAAAGTGAGGAAGAAGGTGTCGACAGAGGGAAAGAGGTGTCGGCAGAGGGAAATGAGCATTTTTTTTTGTAGTGAAGGTTCGTGTTTGGCTTTAGTTGGTGGTGGTGGTTGACGGTGGAGGGAGGTGACAGGGGTGACATTGTACCCTTCCTATGAGTGGAGTTCGGCGGCAAGGCGGGTGGGTGGTGAAGTAAGGAGCATCTAGTAGTGAGAGGGAAGTTCTTGATCTCCAATTTAATTTGCGTTTGTTTTGTGATAAATTTAGGATGTTGATGTTTAGGATGTGTTGATGAGAAATTGAGGGTTTGAAGTGTTTATCTTGAAATTAGAGGGGGGAAGTGGGTGATAATGTTGGATAATGGGAGTTGTGTATTTGGTGTGTTGGGTAAAGGTTGAGTGGTGAGGGGGCATTTTGGGGGTAATTAACTATGGAATTTGTGGTTGTTTGTTTATTTTAATTATTTTGACAATTTAATGGTTTGTTTCATGGGAAGTGTAAGTGAATAACCCGGGATAGTTCTATGTAGTTCAGTGTTTACATTTCAATGAACTGCAGGTGAATCCCGGGATATTTTTATGTAGTTGAGTGCATTGTAATATTTGACATGCAGGTAAGTAACCCTGGATAGTTATCTGCAGTTGAGTGGATACAATCTGCTCAACTGTAAGAATATAATTTGGGATACTTATCTGCAGTTGAGTGGATTAGATATTGTGAACAACATGTCAGTAACCCGGGGTATTTGTATATGGTTGACTGCATTGTATACTTTGAACTTCAGGCAAGTAAACATGGATAGTTATCTGTAGTTGAGTGGATATACTCTACTGTGGGTGTGTAACATGGGATACTTATCTACAGTTGAGTGTATAAGATCATATGAACAGCAGTCAGTAACCCGGAATATTTGTATGTACTATGGGTGGTATTTGGCTTCATTGTTGAAGTAACGACGGTATGCGTTTTGATATATTATAGTGTGCTAGCCTAATGTACTTGGTTGGATGATTTTGGAATGGCATGGTTGGTATCGATTCAGGCAAGTTGTTATTGAGATAATGTGCATATTGTTAGAGTGGTGGTATATGGGTTTTGCATGTGTATGTGCGATTGAGACAATGTCCACATGGTGGCTAATGATCATTAATATTCTGGGATATGTAGTCAGTACCACTCAATGTGTGAAGCATATCCTGGGATCTAGATTAGCTTGGGTAGTTGTTTGTGTTGGGATGTTTGTTCCTTGGTGCTTCCTAAGTGCTTGCTATCAATGTGGTCAATATCCCCTCAGTGGTCATTAATATCCTGGGATAATTTTTGTGTATGTAATGTGCGAATGCAATTGGGAATAATGAAGTTGCAAAGTATGAGTGCCCGTCATGGTGAGAAGAAGAAGCTTTAAGGAAGGTGGAGTCCATAAAGAGACGATAGCGATCGTTGACTCTAGAAGAAGAGGAGTGTTAGGGTTCGAGTTCAGGAAGCGATTATATTTATGAGGACCTTGCGGGAGATAGTGATGGTAATGCCTCTTTCGTATAGGAGGGTGATGTTGGTTTGCATTGTGCTAAGGAGATAGAGAGTAGTAAAAGACGGTTTGATGACAGGAAGAGGGTACCTGATGAGGGGAAGGGAAGACACAAAAGGGGTAGGGTAGCAGGGGATGGGATTATGATTGGGGATGACCCTGGGGGGTGCTTGTAGGTCTTGATCCTATCTTGCATGGGAAGGTGATATTGGATATAGTAGTTGACTTTGTAAGTAGGTTGGGACTTGTATATGTGGAAGCTAGTAAGCAGACGATACTGAAGTCTGTTCTATATATTGAAGTCTGTTCTACAGTATTGCTTGTTTGGCCTTCGGAGAGAGTTGATCCTCGTCTTGCTAGGTGATGGGTTCCAAGTGGGAGGGCATTTAGGATAGAAGGGAGGATTGTCGCATTTACTGTATTTGATGTGACGTTCATAACTTGTCCTCCTGTGATTGAGAGGAAGGTAGAATTTGATGGTGAGCAGGTTAGTGGTGATTTAGGGAGGATGGTAAGGGACCGCATGGTGAAATATTAGTGGCCAAAAGAGATAAGTGGAAGTGTCAAAAAGAAGGGAGGAGAAGTATTTTATGGAATTACATTCATGCAATGTCTGAGTTGTGCAACAAGAATAGTAAAGAAGATAGCATCGTATTGTGCATGCGGCTGTTTGTGTGCATGGTTCTTGGTGGATTGTTCTTTTTGAGGACACTGTATAGTGTTGCATGGTCTATAGAGAGATATGTGAATGATGTGTAGCATTTAGGGGAGTATATATGGTTAGAGACAATTTAGCAATTCCTTATGCAATCATTGGATGAGTTCCAGGTGAAGTTGTTGGGACCTATCAATGATGTGCAGCTGAATGATTGTGTCATCCTTCTTGAGGTATGTAGATATTCATTTCCATACTTGTATGTATATGTGCAATTGTGTCTCTACATGTACATGTACTAATGTTAGTGAATGCTGACGGTGTATATTCATGTATAGTGATGCAGTAATGACTGGTTGTGGAAATAGGGGTACTAATTGTAATAGTTCAACCCTAAATCATGTATATTTATTTAATTACCTCATGTTAATGATTTTCTCATATTTATTGGTCGTATTTCATCATTTCGGTGGGAAAAAAATAATAATAATTTCATTTGGGACCTCACTTGGCAATTTGGGTTTTATTTGTTTATTTAATTATTAACTAAAACTTTGGAGGAATTGATACTAAGCCCTAACAAGTTTAATATAAGTAATTTATTTTGTTTTCCGTAATATTAGAAAATTTTAATTTTGAGTTACGCAAAAACATTATTGTTTCGAAGCGTTTTATTCACGAACCTAACTTATTTTGACCCAATTTGAAGCCCAACAAGTTTGCATATTAACCTAGCTAATTACCATGAGTTAGGTTTAACCATGGTTAGCTAAAAGTCATTTTTGAAGATAAAAATTCAGCAAAGCATGTAGATTAGTCAAAAAGCCACAATCAAGGCACAAACCTCATCTCTCTCCCTCCCCTCTCTAACCCCACGACCAGCCCAGCTACAGCCACTGTTCTGGTGTTTTCCAGTAAGTTTCCGGCCAGCCTTGGTTGCTTCCGACACCCTAGTATCACTAGCTACCATCCTCCATCCTCAAAACCACCAAATATCACATCCATCTCTACTTTTTTTTTAAAGTTCAAAGTGAGTAACCCTAAGCTTGTTTCCTTTGGATTTTTGATTTTGATTCTTGTTTATGTTGATTTGAGTTTTGATCATGTTTTTTGGGATGGAAATAAGAGTTTGATGTTTTTAATTGTTGATTGAGTTTGGATCATGCTAGGGTTTGGGGTTATTCATGAGCATGCAAGCTTAAGGTGGCAAGTATGTGTTTACTAGATTGTTTGTTTTGATTTAGTGGCTTTAATCTCTAATAATATTTATGAGGGTGTTTTTGGTGATCTTGGATGAGATGAAGAGGAAGTAAGTTGGCCAATAGTTAGGGTTTTAATGATTATGCAAGGTTTAGCTTTCCTTTAATAGCAAACATGCTATTTGCGTATATTTGATTGAGAAATGAGTCTTTGATGTGTACTATTATGAAGTGAAATTGAGTATGGTGGCTTTGTATGATGATTGGAAGGACCAAAAATTTGTCACATGATTTTAAGGAGTGATTTTAGATGAGGATTTGTGTGAAAAGAGAGAAGAAAGTAATGACAATGAGGGCTGAAAAATGACAGAAAACAGGGCAAGCTTTCTCAATAAATTGCTAATGATCGGCCTTATCCAAAAGTATGATTTTTGTTGGGTAGATAGATCAGTGAGTTAGATTTCAAATACCTTTTGAATTGCCTCAATATGAGGTATGGGAAAAAAGTTATGGCCATTTTACTAGAACTGCGCAGGCCAAATCAAAACTGGCACACTTGTGTTCTAGCCCCATTTTGGGAACTCTATTGTGGGAATCACGGTTTGTATTGCAAAGAAACATTTTTTGGGACTTCTTAAGCTTTCCATATTAGGGAATTATGTCTCAAATGGAGATCGAGAGATTAGGTTACAAGTCATTTACTTTATCCTATATTACGCCCTTACTTTTCTTTCACTAAAGAACTAACTATGAAAATAAATACATTTGCTAAATATATGTTCCTCTAACGATATTTTGGTACCAAATTAGGGCCTAATCTATCATTTCCTCCCCTTTTGCGCATAACCATACCCAGTGACATTTCATTAAAAGTCCCAGGTACGTTCATTGTCTGTATCTTTCGAAATCAGCGCGTATTTATCAAAATTATAATGTTTGGTAAGTACATCAATGAATCAGTTTAATCAGTGGTTTATCACATAATTAGTGACCCTATCAATTATTAGTTATAAGGCATTGCCCTTCAGTTACCCGCGTGGCTTCAGGCCAGGTCCCCCGATCGGTTTGGCAAGTGCACACCTATCTTTAGATCGTAACAGTTACCAGGGGTCCACTATCAGATAAGAATTAGCAATTCAGTTTTATATTCAAATCATTCCCTATTTTTAATTAAAATGAATTGCAATGCGGACCCAACTAGTTTTTCAGTGTGCAGTTAACAATACAGAAATGCATGTACTAAGCTTCGGCTCACTGTTCAAAATGTTTTCATGTTTTGTTTTAGGAAAATGCTCAGTGAATCACCCTCCGACTGGCAGGCTGACTGGAGAAGATAAGTGAGCGAGAATGTCTAAAAGAAATAGTGGTGTTTTAGTGCTAAAATATTTTGAGCATTGTATTGTAAGATATTTTGATGTTAGAACTATATACTCTGCTAAAAAGTTACTATATTTTGATGTAAACTATAAGATCGTTAGTTACTGTTGATGTTGGATTGATGGTTTGCCTTTACAAATGTCGTGTGGTGGTAACGATGTTCAGCTTGGTTATGTTTAATTATTTTTAAGTCAAGCCTTGTCCTTTTTGGACGGCGGTAACACCTCGATCATTTGGGATATCACTACTAATTGATAATATTAATTGGTAAGAATGCAAATGGTGAATTATGTACATTTAGGATGTTACAGATTTGGTATCAGAGCCAGGTTTTGATTTTCTTGATGGGATATGGCGCATGGAGCTTAAATTTAGGAGGGTGAGAAGGGTTGTTAGTAAGAAATATTGCATACTATTAGAGACTTGTGATATAAGAAATGCATGTTGCTTATCTTCTATATGCCCCTCTTTTGTATTTTCCGTGCTAGATGGATCTCTATGCAGTCAACATGATGCCCGGTACATCTGTGGCCACTCATATCTCACTGTTACACACTAGCATGACAGCTCATGCGCAAGACCCTTTCTCCGAGTTTTGCAACATCACAATCTGCGCAAACAGATTGCTATAGTCCTTACCCGCAGTTGATATGTTGGTAGAGTTTAGGCTCTCTTATCATCATTTCATGATGACGGGGAACCCATGTTGATACGGACCTGTGTTTCAGGTCCAGGCGGCTTGGGCGACTATCACCTCGAAGTTGATGTTACTTGAGGAGTTCAAGTAGGGGGGGATTACCATGGAGACTTTTCAGCACACCTTTCCTTTACACCGAGCACATCCCCCGCCTGCACCACCCACACCAGCACAGGGACCACCATCGCCGTCCGTAGGCTCATGTGATGGTGGATCTCCCTGATACACCAGAGATTGTGGTGCTTAGTTTTGATGACGAGCCCATTGAGGGTTTTGAGGACGAGGACGATCTAGAGGAGGATTAGGAGATTGATGAGATAGTAGAGGCGCAGCAAATGGATTAGGAGGTCGATGAGGCAGTGGGAGAACATCAGGTTATCAGGAGGTTGACGAGGTAGAGTTAGGGGTATCGGACAACAGCTTCGACTCAAGCGAGGATTCGGAGGATAAGTCCCACCCATAGTACGATCTGCCTAGGGATCGTTAAGTTGTTTCAGGTATGGATTTGAGTAGGTCACATTTTGAGCCCGCATGTATGTAGTATGGTTGAATTGGATAGTTGCATTTTGTGTAGCGTATGACATTGTATATAGTTAGTCAAATCCTTCTGACCATGATAACATGGTCCGTTTCTCTTTTTGGACATGTGACGGATCTAGTTACTAGGGGCTAGTTAGTGTTTGGGCTTGGGGTAGGAGTCAGAGCTAATTTTGTTTAGTTAGTTAGATGTGATATATTTTGTTGATCATGTATGTAAACAAGCAGTTATGAAATGATATAAAGAACCTTTGGGTTTTGTTTTAAATAATATTTGAGCCATATTAAATGTATTTGTTGGGCTTGCTTATCTTATATGCTTGGGTATTTCAGTGATTGAGTTGTTTCGTTTAACGTATGATCAGAATGTTTGAATTAGTGCAAAATAATACGAACATTCATATATAGGATAACTCGGATCATAGTCAGGAATCGGGTGAACAAGCCTCACATCATGTGCCATTAAATTTTGCCCAAATGCCACTAATTCCCCCTCAGTTTGCTAACAACATTAGGGACCCGAACTACTAGCTGGCCTTAGTAGCTAAGCTGATGAAGCGGATTCCCCAAGTACCTACTGAAACCCCTCTAAAGATGATAAATTAGCAGATAGGGCAGCACTATGCAAACCTAAAGTGTATGATGGAAGTTATGATCCAATAGTATTGGAGGAATGGGTAAGGGGAATGGAGAAAATTTTTACAGTGGAAGAGGTGCCAGAAGAAAAGAAAGTAAACATTGGGACGTATTTTATTTGACTAGTGAAGCTGATATTTGGTGGAACACAGTTAAGGATAAGCTCGTGGAGCCTGAATTCACTAGGAGTAAGTTCCTGGGTGAGTTGAGGACAAGATTTTACCCAGTTGTGGTCCAAAGAAAAAAGGAGAGAGTTTATGGAGCTGAAGATGAGTGGCAACATAACTGTGATGCAGTATGCCAGTAAGTTCACAGAATTATCCAGGTTTGTCTCTAAATTTGTGTCATCTGAAAAGTTAAAGATGAGGAGGTTCGAAAAGGGTGTATCCTTCTACATTCGAAATCAGTTAGCTGGGCAACCAATCTTGACTTATCAAGAGCTATATGAATGAGCCGCTGAAGTGGAGCGAAAGAAGGCAGAGTTAAGGGCCCTGAACCCGATCAACCAAAAGAGAAAAGGGATTGAACGAGGAACTTCAAGTGAGAGCATCAACCAAAACAAATATTCTCCCACTCCTCCCAACAGCCGCCTTGCAAGCTTAGCAGAGCCCTGTGGAAAATGCAAAAGAACAAATCACACCACCCCGAGTGTCGAGTAGGAACCAACAAATGCATGTGGTGTGCAAGCCCGGAGCACGTCATTGCTGCCTGCCCAAAAATACTGAAAGCAATGGATAAGGGTGCAGTAAAACCCTTAGCCTCACCTCGTCAAGGGGCCCCACCACCAAGGCCTGCACTGATAGGACGGGCGTATGTAATGAGCAAGAAGGAAGCTACCACTTCTAGTACTGTAGTAACTGGAACTCTCCTTTTAAATTCGAAGCCATTTTGTGTATTATTTTATTCGGGTGCTACTCATTCATTTATATCCATCCGATGTGCTATGCAATTAAACTTGGAGGGTAGGAGGATGGAAACCAATTATAGGATCAAGTAACCTAATGATTGTGTGTTTGGGTGCCCCATTTCTTATAAACTTGCTCCCATTTCCATTGGTGGAACCACCTTCCATGTGGATTTGATTTAATTTGATTTATCTAATTTTGATATAATTTTGGGAATGAATTGGTTGCACACTTATGGAGCTAAGATTGACTATGTAGATCTTTAGGTTATTTTAAACGATGAAAAAGGGGGAGAAGTATGTTTCTATGGGCAAAGAGAGGCAAATTCTTATCCCTTGATTTCTGCTATGAAAGCAAGTAAGCTGTTATGTCAGGGGTATATTGGATATTGGTGTTATGCTATTGACACCCAAACAAAAGAGGAGAAAGTAGAAAGTATTCCAATAGTTTGTGAATTTAAAGATGTTTTTCCTGAGAGGCTACTAGGATTACCCCCACAGAGGGAAATTGATTTCGGAATTGAATTAATCCCTGGTGCCCAACCTATCTCCAAAACCCCATATCGTATTAGCCCAACTGAGTTTAAGGAGCTGAAGATTCAGTTAGATGAGTTGTTGCAAAAGAGATTTATCAGATCAAGTGCATCACCATGGGGTGCTCCTCCAGTGTTGTTCGTAAAGGAAAAGGATGGAACCTTAAGGCTATATATTGACTACAGGGAGTTAAACAAGATCAACATAAAAAAATAAGTACCCTTTGCCGTGAATAAATGACTTGTTTGACCAACTGCAGAGAGTAGGAGTCTCCTCCAAGATTGATTTGAGGTCAGGGTACCATCAACATAGGATTAAACCTGAAGACATCCCCAAGACTGCGTTTAGGACCAGGTATGGTCATTATAAGTTTACAGTGATGTCGTTTGGCCTCATCAATGCACCCACAGCTTTCATAGATCTTATGAGCAGGGTTCAGACCCTATCTAGACAAGTTTGTAGTGGTGTTTATAGATGACATCCTTATCTATTCTAAAGACAGGGAGGAACATGCTGATAATTTGAGGATGGTGTTACAAACCCTAAGGGAGCATCAACTTTATGGAAAATTAAAGAAATGTGAATTTTGGTTAGAAGAAGTGGTATTCTTAGGGTATGTGGTTACAAAAGAAGGAATTAAAGTTGATGCCTAGAAGGTGAAGGCAATCACAGAATGATCAAGGCCTACCAATGTCATTGAGATTAGAAGCTTCCTGGGTTTAGCAGGCTATTATCGAAGGTTCGTTATGGACTTTTCGAAAATAGCTTCACCTCTGACCAAACTGTTGAAGAAAGTAAATTTGAGTGGACAGAGAAGTGTGAAAGAGCTTTTTAAGAGCTAAGGCAGCGATTAACTAATGCCCCAATCCTAATGCTACCAGTGGAAGGTAAGGAGTATACCATCTACAGTGATGTCTCAAAGAATTGATTAGGGTGTGTTCTCATACAAGAAGACAAAGTAGTAGCTTATGCCTCTTGACAGCTTAAGCCTTATGAGAAAAATTACCCTACCTATGACCTGGAGTTAGCAGCCATGGTCTTTGCATTGAAAATTTGGAGACATTACTTATATGGGCTGCCATGCAAGATCTATACTTATCATCAAAGTCTGAAGTATATCTTTACCCAGAAAGAGCTCAATTTGAGACAATGGTGTTAGCTTGAGTTTCTTAAAGACTATGATTTGTAGATTCAATATCATCCAAGAAAAGCCAATGTCGTAGCAGATGCCTTGAGTAGGAAAGCATAACATAGCTCAAACACTGTGGTGATTACTCAG
Source organism: Selenicereus undatus (assembly GCA_017589665.1). NCBI lineage: Eukaryota > Viridiplantae > Streptophyta > Magnoliopsida > Caryophyllales > Cactaceae > Selenicereus > Selenicereus undatus. Next base: position 4,647,126 of record JACYFF010002017.1, on the reverse strand, counting down.
TTGAGTCTATTAAGAGAGCTTAAGAACTTGGGAATTCAATTAGTGTCCCATGGGCGAGCAAATGTCCAATCATCAACACTCACTTTACAGCCTTCCAAAGTGGAGGAAATTCGGATGAACTAGGAAAGCGATCCTGAACTCCAAATAATAAAAGAAAATTTAGAGAAAGGAAAGTCTCATGGGTTTGCAGTGCATGAGGATGGGACATTGCGATTCCAGAATCACCTATGTGTACCCAAAAGTGAGAAATTAAGGAAACAGATCCTAGAGGAGGCTCACTATACTCACTACTCGGTGCATCCAGGTGGCACCAAGATGTACAGAGACTTACGATAATACTTCTGGTGGAACAATATGAAGAAGGAGATTACAGAATACGAAGACAGGTGTCTAACTTGCAAGAAGGTTAAAGCAGAGCATCAGTGTCCGATGGGTGGGCTGCGACCCCTAGAAATTCCCACTGGGAAGTAGGATTCAATCTCAACAGACTTTGTTATGGGTTTACCCCTTCTTGCCTCAAAGAAGAATGTTATCTGGGTTATAGTTGATCGACTTACCAAGTCGGCCCATTTTCTGCCAATTAGGGATACTTGGGGAGTTAAAAAAACTAGTCCAACTGTATGTTAAGAAGATAGTCCGCCTACACGGGATCCCTTTAGACATAATATCAGACAGGGATCAAAGATTTCAAGCCCGTTTTAGGCAAGCACTTCAAAAAGCCTTTGAGACCAAATTGAACTTTAGTAGCTCTTTTCACCTTGAGACAGATGGGCAAACTGAAAGAGTAAATCAAATTCTAGAGGACATGTTAAGAGCATGTGTATTGGAGTTCCAAGGGAAGTAGGAAAATGATTTACCACTGGTGGAGTTCTCTTATAACAATAGCTATTAGTCCACTATCAAAATGGCCCCATTTGAGGCTTTAAAAGGGAGAAAATGTAGAACCCACTGTGCTGGAGTGATTTGGATGAGGCCTTGATCATAGGTCCTGAAATGAACAAGGAAACCATTGAAACAAAAAGAAAGATTCGGGAGCATATTAGGATTGCCCAGAGTCAGCAAAAGAGTTATGCGTACAAAAGAAGAAGACCTTTGGAGGCAATAAAGTTTTTCTGAAAGTTTCACCAACCAGAAGTATCAAGAGGATCGAAGTACAAGGCAAATTGAGTCCAAAATATATTGGACCTTGTGAAATCATTGAAAAGTTAAATCCCGTAGCATATCGACTGGATCTGCTAAAACTAGAACATGTGCATAACGTGTTTCACATCTCTTAGCTCAGGAAGTATATTCGAGATCCGGACCACACTATTGTATCTGAACCTATTGAAATCACTAAGGATCTAGTATATGAGGAGCGTACAGTCCAAATACTAGATCGCTTGACTAAGTAGTTGCGCAACAAGCAGATACCTTTAGTCAAGGTGCTTTGGACAAACCATACCTCCCAAGAATCCACTTGGGAGACCGAAGAAGAAAAGAAAGCCAAGTACCCACATTTATTTGAGGTAATCTTGCATGACATGATAAAGTTCATAAGTTTCGAGGACGAAACTCTTTAAGGGGGAAAGGCTGTGATAGCCCAACCTTAAATCATGTATATTTATTCAATTACCTCTTGTTAATGATTTTCTCATATTCATTTATCGCGTTTCATTATTTCGAAGGAAAAAATAATAATGGCAATTCGAGTTTTATTTATTTATTTAATTATTAACTAAAACTTTGGAGGAATTGATAGTAGGCCCTAAAAAGTTTAATATAAGTAATTTATTTTGTTTTCCGTAACATTACAAAAATTTAATTTTGAGTTACACAAAAACGTTATCGTTACGAAGCGTTTTATTCCCGAACCCAACTTATTTCGGCCCAATTTGAAGCCTAAGAAGTTTGCATATTAAGCTAGCTAATTACCATGAGTTAAGCTTAACCATGGTTAGCTAAAAGTCATTTTTAAAGATAAAAATTCAGCCAAGCATGTAGATTAGGAAAAAAATACAACCAAGACACAAACCTCATCTCTCTCCCGCCCTTCTCTAACCGCCGGCCAGCCCAGCTACAGCCAATGTTCTGGTGTTTTTCAGCAAGTTTTCGGCCAGCCTTGGCTACCTCCGACTCCCCCTAACAACCTAGTATCATTAGCTACCATCCTCCATCCTCAAAACCACCAAACATCAAATCCATCTCTACTTTTTTTCAAGTTCAAAGTGAGTAACCCTAAGCTTGTTTCCTTTGGATTTTTGATTTTGATTCTTGATTATGTTGATTTGAGTTTTGATCATGCTAGGGTTTAGGGTTATTCATGAGCATGCATGCTTAAGGTGGAAAATATGTGTTTCTTGGATTGTTTGTATTTGATTTAGTGGCTTTAATCTCCAATAATGTTTATAAAGGTGTTTTTGCTGATCTTGGATGAGATGAAGAGGAAGAAAGTTGGCCAAAAGTTAGAGTTTTAAAGATTATGCAAGGTTCAACTTTCCTTTAATAGCAAGCATGGTATTTTTGTATATTTGATTGAGAAATGAGTCTTTTGATGTATATGATTATGAAGTGAAATTGAGTATGATGTCTTTGTATGGTGATAGGAATGACCAAAACTTTGTCACATGATTTTAAGGAGTGATTTTAGATAAGGATTTGTGTGAAAAGAGATGAGAAAACAATGATAATAAGGGCTAGAAAATGACATAAAACAGGGCAAGTTTTGTCAATAAACTGGGAATGATTAGCCCAACCGAAAATTATGATTTTTGGTGGGTAGATAGATTAGTGAGTTAGCTTTCAAATGTATTTTCAATTGCCTCAATCCAAGGTCTGTGGAAAAAGCTACAAATGAAAGTTTTTCGAGACTTCTTAAGCTTTCCATATTGGGGAATTATGTCTCAAATGGAGATCGGGAGATTAGGTTACGGGTCATTTACTTTAGCCCCTATTACGCCCGTACTTTTCTTTCACTAAAGTATTAACTATGAAAATAAATACATTTGATAACGACATGTTCCTATAATGATATTTTGTACAGAATCAGGGTCGAATCTATCATTTCCTCCCCTTTTGTGCATAATCATACTCAGTGACATTTCATTAAAAGTCTCAGGTACGTTCATGGTATGTATCATTAGAAAATGGCACGTATTTATCAAAATTATAATGTTTGGTAAGTATATCAATGAATCAGTTTAATCACTGGCTTATCACATAATTGGTGACCCCACCAGTTATCAGTCATAGGGGATTGCTCTTTAGTTACCCACACAGCTTCAGGTCAGGTCCTCTGATCGGCTTGGCAAGTGTACACCTATCTTTAGATCGTAACAGTTACCAGGGGTCCATTATCAGATAATAATTAGCAATGCAGTTTTATATTCATCTCATTCCTTGCTTTTAACTAAAATGAATTGCAATGCGGGCCCAACCAGCTTTTCGGTGTGCAGTTAACAATACAGAAACACATGTACTGAGCTTCATCTCTCAATTTGAAATTTTTTCATGTTTTGTTTTAAGAAAATGCTTAGTGAATCGCCCTCCGGCTGGCTGGCTGACCAGAGAAGATAAGTGAGCAGGAATGTCTAAAAGAAATAGTGGTGTTTTAGTGTTGAAATGTTTTGAGTATTGTATTGTGAGAACTTTTGATGTTAGAACTATATACTCTGCTAGAAGTTACTATATTTTGATGTAAACTATGAGATCGTTAGCTACTGTTGATGTTGGATTGATGGTTTGCCTTTACAAATGTCGTGTGGTGGTAACGATGTTTGGCTTGGTTGTGTTTAATTATTTTTAAGTAAAGCCTTATCTTTTTTGGATGGAAGTAACGCCCTGATCATTTGAGATATCACTACTAATTGATGATGTTAATTGGTTAGAACGCAAACGGTGAATTATGTATGTTTGCGATGTTACACTGATTGTTTGCTTGTGAATGTTTAGTCATTGTTTGCAACTGTGTGTTTTCAGTGATGTGTGTGGAATTTCCAGGTGCGGTTTTGTGAGCAAACAACACAATTTTGTGACCATGAGAAGAAAAGGTTCCCTAGGATAGCCAATTAGGATGTCCTGGATCATGAGGGGCATTAAGATGCAAATGCCCTTGTAGCCAGATTGAAGGAAGAGGTATGTGTTGATTTTGTTTCCATCAAAGGTTTAAAAGTTTGGTGACTTAGGTAGATCGTATGCGTTAATATTTGTTTGTAAACTGTGAACATATGTAGCTGATACTAGTGTTGTATCCCATAGAAGAGGAGAAGGAGGAACAGATTACAACTGATTTTTTATAGACAGCTAAGAGGAGGTACTATTTGGAAGATGAAGAGGTAATCGGTTTGTAGTTGTAGTTGCGATAGAATTACTACTTTGTCTGAACAGATTTTGATGTTGTTGGTGCTTGCAAGGAGTGTTATCATATGAGGAGCACATGTGACGTGTTCATTCAGACTTGCGGTTAAAGGAGAACCGTAAGTCAATGGACAAGAAGACCGAGATGTTGGCATGTCGTGTTTGTAATTTGAAGGACAGGCTACAGAAGTATGAAGACATTATTGAATACTTTCAAGGATATGATGGTGCAGGTGTTGCAGACCATAAGGTTGGGGTAGCAGCTACGAGGAGTGCAATGAATAGTGTGGATGAAGACAGTGGTCAACCGTAAGCTGCTTATAATGTGCATAGTACGCATGAGCATCACTCCCAAGTGCAGAAAAGGCAGTCACTCCTAAGCAGTGGGAGGTTAAGTTGAGGCGTAGAGGCGCTGGCTAATGAGGGGCATCCTATTCAGGTGCCAGCTGCAAAGGAGCAGCCTCTTCAGGAGCTGAATGGTGAGGAGTAGCCTATTCAGGTGTCAGCTGCTGAGAAGCAGCATCTTAAGGTGCGGTTGCTGAGGAGCAACCTCTTGAGGTGTTGAGGATGGAGGAGTAGCCTGTAGAGGTGTCGATTGTTGAGGTGCTGCCTATCGAAGTGGCAGCAGTAGACGTTCCTGTAGCTAAGGTCCCGGCTGTTGAGGTGGCCGATTTGGAACAGGTGGTTGCTGGTCTGCCACATATTGAGGAGCCGGTTGTGGAAGAAGCAGTTGCTGAGTTGTCGAGTGGTCGATTACCTGCTATTGGTGTCACCGATGTTGAGTATCGGGGTGTTCAGGCTCCGCCTTGTGTGGATTTCGTTGTTAGGGTGCCTGGTGAGAGTGCGCAGTTAATGGGTGATGTCCGCGTCATCGTTATTGACTTCCTCCACTGATGATGACAGAGATACAGATTCCTATAGTAAGACTCAGCCGAGGATAGCTGAAGTTGGAAGTCCAATGGAGGAAGTCAGTGGGTCTCAGACAGATGAGGAGGTTGTTGTGCAATCCAGCGACGGTACAGATGAGAAGTCACCCCGTTGCTGACCAATGTAAGCATAGGCCTTAGGCTAGGAGAGCTGCTCATTTTCATGACTCCCTGTAGTTTCCACAATCCCTAACACATAATTTTCTTAATCTGATAAGTTATTATCTATGATTGTAGCGGAGGTCCTTTGACTGAAGACATCACTGTCATCCCATAATGGAACAAGACTACCTGAACTGCCTTTATCACTATATCACTTACATATTCACCAAGTCCACCAAGCATTGGAAAGAAGAAATTATATTTGACATCCTCTCTAATTTGTAATATAATTAGCTAATTTAACATAGGTTTCTTAAACACTTTAGCAAATACATTATCCAAAAGTTTATACAAACAGCATGTTTCTAGGGTAAAATCACTTTGCTGATTAGTATCTTGAAGTGGACCCTTCTAGCTTTCTAGGGTAAAAGTTTATACACTGTGAGCACCTGGCTAGCTAACCTTCAGCAAAATACTGCAACCCACATTTATTTCTTGCCACCTTTTGGCTTATTAGGAGGGGGACTATTCACTGGTCCCTGACCTAAAACAGAAAACACGAAAACTTTCGAATAATGAGCCTAAGCCAAGTATATACACCTCTATGCTGTAAAATAAACTTTGTATTCAGTTAGTGGGGCGCGTGCATTTCAGAACACTTTGTTTGAAAACAGGAGAGAGAGAAAATGTGAGTAAAATTGCTTTGTCAGTGATTATCTAAAGTGGACCCCTTATTGATGTTTGAAACGATTTTATGATAGGCGCATGCCTCCCAAGCCAATCGGGAAGCCTAAGCAGCAGTCATGCTGGTAAAGTGAAGGGCGTAAGCCCCAGTGATTGATAATTTATAGGGCCCACTTATTTAGGTGACAATACTTTGAATAATCTGATAAGCATGTGAGCTTTCAAATAATGCATGCAATATATGTACCGGGTCTTTGAAATCTCCCTTCTTTGTAATGAATATGTTCATTACAGCTTGAAACGACAGAAGTGACCTTATTTTTGCTCCAAATGTAAAACTTCAAGGTTAGTGCAAGTTTAAGAAGTTTTATTAAATTTCCTGAATCAATAAGTACTTCAATACCCTTTGGCTCTTCCTTTAATTATTAACATACCCATTATTTTTAACTTAGGTTGATTTTGTTTCACTTTGCTATTCTTTCATTTGATACTGTTGACGCTCGGGTTATCAATGTTATAATAGTGTAGTGACATAACTCGCCCCATTTTTATTAACATCAACATTATTATTGTTATTGTTGTGATTATTATTGAAAGCATGTTAATATTAATACTTTTGTCACACTTGTTGCTATTAACGTTATCATTAATATTGTTATTATTAGTATTAGTATTATTATTACTATCATGATTATTGTTAGTGGTATTATTCTTCCTTTAATAGTCATATTGTCGTTAGCCACCATCATGATTTATATTATTTAATCGCGATTCGGTTTAGGATGGCATCATGTGTTTGGTTTCGGGTCGAAATCTAGAGGTATTCATTTTGTTTCTCTTTGCTAGTCCCAATCATGCAAATATTCACTAATTCTTTCACAATCAATTCGCTTAAATCTTGACCCAAGCACAAAACTTAAGCTTTGGAAATGCCTTAGTTACAATAATTAACCCAAAAGTAATCAACTTACCTAAATACCTAGATAATTATCAAAATGTCTTTAAGGAAGATCGGCCCTAGCTATTCAAGTAACCATATTTTCCTCAATTCTTTTCTTCGCTTCTCCGAGCCCTTTTCATTAGCTTACTTCACTCCTAATCACCAACCGATCATTTGAAATAAATCAACATATGCATAGTAATTTAATAAACATCAAATTCTCAAGACCAACATATTCCCTCCTTTTTTTCTTCTCCTCTAGTCCTAGAATTGGCACTCATGCTCTTGGCAAGACACACACACCCAACACAACAACTCATATACACATATACATCTCATTATTCTCATTCAACTATCACAAAAATTCATTTAAACACTATCAAATCAGCACAATCAAGCTTAAATTTCATCCAAATCACAATCCGTAAACCACCATGCCCATCCTCAACCTGCAACACTACCTTTCAAACATCTAATAAAATTACAAATCAACACTCCCCGAATCTAGATACATTGTCCAATACAAAAATTCAATCATAAAACAATGAAAATCAAATTAGGGGGTTAGGGTTTCACCTTCTCCATACAATAAAGCAAACACAAGGAGATGAGAGAAAAGGTGCTGACTGTGGTGGCTGTGGATGGCGTCTGGGTAGCGGTCGGACGGTCGGGTGTCACGTGAAGCTAACCGATGCACATAGCAAGCAATGGGGGGTGTTTTGCCTGGGCAAGCAAACACTAGGGGTTCTGTTTTGGGCGAAAAAACAGATAATGGGGGTTTTGGGTACTTGGGGGGAAGTCCAGTTTTATACTTTTGTTTAATTTGTTTTTTTCTTTTCTTTTTTTTTCCTTATAAATTATAAACCGAGTGTTGTCTAGATTTTTCTAATTTGATCCTAATAATCTTGCTTTCTCTTTTTTTCATCCAATATATATTTTGGGCTAATTTATTAGCTAAAATTTATAGGTTAATTTTTTTACACCATTTGGGTGCAAAATTTGGAAGAAGGAATTTTCATTTTCAATTTGTTACCCTTGCACTCTTTTATATATATCTTACCTTATTATTATTGTTTTAATGTTATTATGTTTATATATATATATATATATATATATATATATATATATATATATATAT
>JACYFF010002017.1:4573581-4629745 GCA_017589665.1 Selenicereus undatus | reverse complement strand
TAAAATAGGTGAGTGGCGCAGTAGAAGATGAGAAGTAGAGTTTGGTCATGATTCTGAGAATGATTTCGAGATGGCATTAGGGGAGGAGAAAGGGGTGATGTGTTGTCCTGTTTTGGGTGGTAAGTGGCAGTGATTTGGAAATGAGTTAGATGTGAATGGGACATAAGAGATAAGACCAACCTGGATAAGAGGTTGGATTGTGCTAAATCTGTGTGGCTAGTAGTATTGGAAGACTTTGGAAAGACATGGGTGACATCCTCCTCCTCTGCTTTATGGGTTATGATATTTTCAAAGAAATGACTTCCATTGGAGAGTCAAAGAGAGTGTATATTCCTAGTCCACGAAATGTGTCATCCGAGTGGGGCTATTGTAGAAAGGGGTTTTGCAGTATTATTTTTCTAAGGCGACGCTTGTAGTTGCTGTGTTCTTTTTATTTTGTCCTATCGGTCTTAGCCTGTGTTGGCTTTGTTCTTGCCTTATGGCATTCAATTATATATATATGTTAAATTCCACTATGACATGATCATTTGATTTGAAAGAAAGGAATGAATCTATATAGAGATGGTGATATGGTAATGGATAAGCCTGCACAAATACATGTAGTTGAAAATTAAGTACTGCCATGGATGATTCTTTAAAATAGTGAAAGCATTTGTTTTTAGGTTGGCATTGATGGATCGAGCGTGGATAAATAAGAAAGAGAAGTGTCAAAGATATATAATGATATGCATCTTCATGAGCGTACAATGGATTCTCCTGTTGCTAAAGATGCTTCGTGGGCTATTTTGTTTTGTATTTGTTGTTTTTTTAATTTTATTTAATTTTATTTATTTTTTAGGGGAAATGGCGAATATAGAATTCCATTCCCCAAAGGGTACATCTTTAGTCAGAATATTGCTTCAGCCCATATTTTTATTATCATTTCTTTTGTTCACCAAAACAAATGTTAATATTGACTTTGTGTATAAGCTAGCATTGGCATACCCATGCAGATGTATGGGAAATCTCATAGGTTTTCACTTGCAATAATTATTTTGAGTTTTTAAGTAAACATCGTCTTTATTTTGAGAAGAAAATCTTTCAACTTAATAAGTTCTCATTATGGCACGCAACACTATTTCCATTTTTTCCTTTGAAATGGCATTGTTATGTCACTAATTTGAGGGATTAACTTATATTTTTTAAAGTGAACAAAAAAATTAATTATTTCAGAAAATGTGTGAGATTAATATGTTTTAAAAGATTAAAAGGGTTTGTTTTCTTTTAACACTCATTAGTATAGACTTGCCTTTGCACGATACTTGATAAAACAGACCTTTAAAGGAAATTATGGGAAAAAAAATTGATAACCATTTTATACGTACTTGAGGTTATTAATTCAAAAAACCAACAATGATGAAGGATTTGATTCAAATAAGCAATGAATTGAAAAGGCATTGTCTTATGAACGTCGAAATTAAATTATCAGTTAAGTTATAGTGTAGGACAATTTTCACATGGAATAATTCACTTACAACTTATTAGTATCAGGAAAAAAAATTTCCAATTCCTGTGAATGTTCTTAAAGTTTAACTTATGTAACTCCTCTGAATACTTTTACTGTATGCCTTATATGATTTACAATGACGGCGAAATTAAAAGGCATTATTAGTTGCCGCAATTTGCTCTTTATTGCAATTATTAGAATTAACTTTAACTACTTTTATTCTTTTCAACTTTTTTCTTGATGAAATTTTTCATATGAACTGATATTACATTAGGTTATTCATACTAAACTAAACTTAGTTAAACGTATTTTGAACCATTTAAACTTCCTTTGTAGAATATAGTAGGAAGATAAATATGGATGAAAATATAGCTAGCAAAAGAAAATATGTTATTGCACGGAACCGTTCTTTAAGAAAAGAAAATGTCTTCGCACAAACTAATTATAGTTAATTATTTTGAAAAATTATTTTAAATGTAACATATTTTTACAAATGTAAATATTTGAAATACTATTAACGCTTGTGTCTTAAGATACTACAAAACTACGTCACAATTGAGCCAAAATACCTGAACTGCTACAAACAAGTCATTTAGGAAAAACATTATTATAACTCTACATATAGAGACAATGTGGTATTGACTCGTACCCACATTACACGGATTTTGATATAGAATACGTAAATGCTCCATAAATTCTTTATGCATTTCTTGTTTATGAAATAAGAGAAGTGCTAATCCAAAAAAAGGGTTAAGAAAAATGTATATACAGCTGCTATTCTTCGCTTGAATGCATCAATACATGAATGGAATTTTTCCAAACCACAAAAATAAGGAAAACTTCATAACTATGTTGCATGAATATAAATACATGAGTCATGCATGTCTCCTACCACAAACAACTCAATTTTCTAACGAAAATCAATATCCAAAACAAATATTAAGGAACCGAATTCCCTAATGTTGGTAATTTAGGATTACCTGGATGCGGAAGTTTGATTGCCATAACCTTATGTTTGCTTGACTGCTACCCACGAAACCGGTGGCTACCAGAGTCACCAATGAATCACGCCCCAAACCCGTATCTCTTGATGGCTATGCAGTGAGAGGAAAAACCAGAGAGAATTTTGGGATGTTTGTTTGTATTTTTGCTATAGAATTGTTTTCAGTGTAGTGTCCAAATTCTCCACCAACACACACACTTCTATATGCCTAATATCCTGAAACAGAATCAGAATATAATTGCTAATTAATACACAATTAATCCTTTGTGTAACTGCCAAATTAAATGGGCAATTATGGCTATTATCTCAAGTGACCGTTACTTGATCAATACCTAAACTAAACATAAATTAAATAAAGAAACGAACATCAAATGCTCAATAGTTTTATGACTACTAATGTATGGATGGGCTAGGAAACACATGCACCCCCACTGACTGTGGGGGCACGACGCGCTGTGGTGTGATGATAAAATATATTTCTATATAAAACCATATTAAAAGTTTTGGAAAGCATGAAATTGATATTGTCAAATTCTTGCCTTCCAAGAGCTTATTTTATAACTGCTAATCACTGATTTTTTTACTGCTTAATTACAACCTTAATTTTAGCCATTCTATTTGCATCAACCTCTGCAGTGAAAACTTTGCCTATAAAAAGGACTCTTATTCATTCAGAAATTTTGGGTGTTTGAATTGGTCATGTTTCTACTCAATTCTCCTTGAGTGCACAAGGACAGACAAGGTTGTGTGGCTTGGTGTTCAACCACCAACAAGCAATGCCTAAAGTAGTGACCGGGCGCAATTGATCTTTGAGCCAGTGTTTCGAAACATGTCACCACAATTACAGATAAGCTAGTTCCTTTTTTGGTGCTTATGCTCAGTTGTGTTACTTGTTGTTTTTAATTGTTAAGCATTTCCTAATATTCCACTTTCAACAATTCAAAGATAAATTATAGTTACTTAATAATCAAACATGGCTCCAAACTCATTTGTGCTTGCTGTGTCTATGATGGAACATCTTGATGGTAATAATTATTGAAGATGGGCTAAACGCATGTTGTTTTATTTCACACTAATTAACATTGCTTATGTATTGTTTATGGAAGCCAAGCATGTTGAATCATCTATAATTGAAACCATTGTGATTAAATCCGGCGATGTTGTTAAGGAGTTTAGCAAGAGGGAAGAAAGCTCTCATGTTTAGGACCCTAATTAACAAAAACTATGAAAAGGACAATCTAGCCTGTAGAGGCATGTTGTTACATTACTTGCCGGTGTTATTTGAGATTTATTAGAAAATGAAACCGGCTAAAGAAATTTGGGATCATCTTGAGGAGAAATATGGGAATGACGATGCAGGTACTAAGAAGTATGCTATTAATAAGTTGACAAAATTTCGAATAGAAGATGACAAACCTATAATGGCTCAAATTCATGAATGTGAGACTTTCTGAAGTTCTAATCAAAGGATGAAAATATATGTGAGTACTTGCAAGCGGGTATTTTGTTTGAGATCCTAAAAGGACTATCATGACAAATTGAAACACAAGAGGATGCACTCCATTCTCAAAGTAATGATCAACCACATCAAGATCAAGGAGAAAAATTGACTACAAAGCAAAGGGTATTATACACATAGCTCTGTAAATTCTAACCTTCTTGATTCTTTTTCCAAATTTGACATGTTCAAAGGGAGGAACCAGAAGCTAGGAGGTCCAAAATTCCAAAGAAAAGTTGAATAACTCACCAAAGCAAAAGATGAAGGCTTCTGGAGGAGTCCAAAAGTCCAAAGCGAATGGAATTTGCTACGCTTGCTGGAAGCCCATACACATTGCTAAGTGTTGTCCTCAACAGAACGACAAGCTACGAGCACACCTAACTAAAGAGCAAGAGATCATTACTATTGTAGTATCAAATGAATGAATAGTGGAAATAGGTGCCTCTAGGCACACATGTTCAAACCAAAGCCACTTAATATGAAAAGGTGGGCGGTGCGGTCACAAAGGAGTTTTCTTGGTGAATGCAAGTACCATGAAATCCTTAGAAAAGGAAATATAAGCCTCTAGCTCACCTCTAGAAAAAAAAAATTGTCTTTAAGATATTTCTTGCTTGTTCCTGAAATGCATAGGAATTTAATTTCTAGTTATATCCTTAATAACTTAGGAATTAAGCTGATGTTCGAATCTGACAAAGTAATTCTAACTAGGTGTAGTGATTTTATTGGTTAGGTTTTTTGCTTGTAATGCTGGACTATTTGTTCTTGATGCAACCTATGATTATGGTCAAGATTCGGTAGTTTGGCAAGCTGTGGAGGCAGCGATGAGCAAGGGGAAGGGAAAGGTGGTGGTGGCAGGTAAAAACAAGGAGTTAATGGAGGACTCATAGTTTAATCGGGAACCGCCTTATAAAGTAAGGATCCTCATGGAAAAGGCTCATAGGAGGAGTGTATCCTTTCAAGAGGTAGAGTATGAGTGGCTTAGGAGATGGTCCAATGTTCTCGTCTATAATCTAGCTGAGTGGTTGTTTGCACCAAATATATGATATTTTTACTATACCTTTATACTTAATTTATGCTCGAAATAAATATGAAATTAGGATTTTCATTTGAATTTATTTTGTCTTTCTAAGCCTTGAAAAAATCAGAAAAATGGAGAAAAAGATTATGAAAAATGATGCATTGAGAGTTTGAGCTCAACTCCCACTTAACTTGGCCCATATTCTGTCAAGGCCCGGCACCAAAAACATTAAAAAAAAGAGAGAAAAATAAATTAAAACCCAAAAATCCCTACAACACTAAAAAAAACGCTCGCTCAGCGACGCTTTAAGCGACAGAAAAGTGCATTTTAGCGGCAGAAATTTGACCCTAGTGATGGAAATGGCGACGGAATATGTCTGTCGCATATTTGGTCGTCACTGAATCCTCAGCAACGAAATATCGTAATTTCGTCGCCACCTAGCAGCGGAACTGGCGACTGGCAGGTTTTGATGGCGGAAAAGAAAGGCACGCCTGATGGTGACAGAATAGTCAATCTGTCGCCATCAGTGACGGAATCAGCAGCGGATTTTCCATCGCTGATGGCAACAGATTTACCATTCTGTCGCTAGTTTGTGTGTTCTAAAAAAAATAGGTCCACGACGGCTGCTCTGTTGCTTATCCATCGCTAGTTTTACCTTTTTTTAAATAAAATTTTTGTTTATGCAAGTGCCCCAAATTACAAATACAATTCATTCCCTACCAGAAAATACATCGAGGACAACCCCCTCGATACCAATGCTTCATTGGAAGTGTTTTCAATAAATGTCAACCAACAACAAAGTCAACCATCACATACAAACCAAATACTTTCAAGTGCCTCATCACAATTTACCATAAATTCATACAATATATGCTTCAAAATATAGATGTACTTAATAAACCATGGTAAAGAGAGGCAAACAGAGATGGAAATGCACATAAATGTATACATAAGCCAGGAATAGAGAGGGAAGAAGTAAGCAAGTCATGAGGGGTCAATCATCGAGGTGAGTATCATCATACTCTTCATCAGCATCGTTATACTCATCCTCATCCTCGTTCTCTTCATCATGTTGTGGGGGGTTAGTGAAGGGAGGTTGGGAGCCTGAACTAGAAGCTTGTTGCATTTGGAAAAAAGTCGCCATTTGCTGATTCATACTCATCATTTGTTGGCTCATCATTTGGTTGGATTCCTCTAATCGCTTATACCTATCCTCAAGCATCCGATACTTTTCAGCTTGCATAGTAAGCTTATCCTTCAAGTTGGTCACCATGCTCCTTAAATCGTTCAACTCCTGTTGGGATGGAACCTGACCTGTACCTGCAGAAAACCATGTATATATATGAAGTATACATTAATCACAATGACTTAACTCAATTTAAGGTGACGTTGTGCACAACTTTTCTATTAATGACTGAAATACAAATAGTGTCTAAATTTACTATATCGGCTCGTTGAGTGGGACTGAAGAAGGAAGACTCCCTAATGTTGAGGCCTCACCTCCAATGCCCTAAATATGACCATTTTTGTTCATATAGGCCTTCACTCGCAACTCGTTTGGATTTGGAAGAGATTGAGATGGATCTTGGGAACTGGTGTCTACGGTCCCTTGAGAGTTGATGATGTTTTGAAATTCTTTTTCAAAGGAGTCCTAAGATATCAATGTATTTACAAAAATTCAAATATATCATACTCAATAAATTAAAAGTGTATGTACCACTAATTAAGTTTTTCCATCGAGAATAACTTACGTATATTTGTTGTGATTTCTTATCAACCCAAGGTCCATTGTCTTTGCCATGAAGTTTGTGAGTGCGTGCAAATAACTCAACAATTATAGGCTCTGTCCTAAGTTGCTCCCTCTACATTTCAAACAAATTTAGAAAACCACATTAACCATCACAATCAACCAAATAACTGAAAAAAGTTGTAGGCTGTACAATTACTTACCAGTCGCCTCCTGTGCTCATGCATAAGAATCGAGCTACAGGTGTGAAGAGATAGCCCAAGACTAGCTAGGTCACCAAGTAGATTTTTTTAGCCTTTTCACATAATTGCTTGCACGAGTCGTTCGTCCGATGTTGTTGGAGTCCTCTCCATTGCTCATCACCAAGCCATGCGGGCTGCTTGTTGCACTTCCTTGCCTTACCAAAGAAGTACCTCAAACGTGCATTGCCTCTGTTCTCAAAATTTTTCCTTATGCATTACTCATGGATAGGATCCTAAGTAAGCCACTTCTGCCCATAAAAAACAACAAATACATCAAACAATATCATAATGATGAATCAAGTACATACAAAGTGTTAACATGTAATAATTGTAGTTACCTTGAACTCTTCGAACCACAAATCTCTAACTTTCTTGACGCTTTACGAAAAAATTACTAAACGGCCCATTGTGGGTCGGTAAAATAATTTTAGGGACCTACGTTTTCTGATAAATATTTCTGGGATGATTGTACTTTGGATAAATATTTTTTTGGTCCATTTCCGACAACAAAGTTTGATTTCCAAGGAGTTAAGTGAAATTTTGAGTTTTTTGGACCGAAATTACCCTTCTTGCCCACGAAATAAATTTAGATAAGACACATGCAGAAGACTAGGCCCCCCATGTTTTGTTTCTCTCTCCTCTGTCATTCGACATCCTTCATCCTCCTTTACCCCATCCCCAACAACCTCCACTTGCTTCGCCTCATTTTCTCTCGTCTCTGTTCCACAATTGTCCAACATTTGAAAATAGCAAAATACTAGGTCCCTTTTTCTGTCTTCTCTGTGTTCTTGTACTGTCTGTCAAAGTATGGTGGCAATTAAAGGTGAGAGGGTTGGTTGGTAGGGGAAATTGTTGGTGAGGCAAGTTGAGCAGATGTATTTGGTCCCCACTTCAAAAATCATGGAAAATGACAATAGATCTTCCGAGAAAAAGGAGGTATGTGGCTGAAAAGCTTGGCATTTGGAAATGTGGCTTGCATGTGTTGATAAAGCGGTCGATTACATTGTCAATTAACTTTTAGTCTACAACTTCTTGAGAATAGGGTTGGATTTGGAAATGGGGTAAATATTTGTTGTAAACTTGGGTGGGCTTGACGTATCTGGGGATTGGGGTTGAATTTGTGGAAAACAGGGGTGCAAGTTTTTAAAAAATACAAATTAGGGTTTTGGGATGGCAGGGAATCATATATAATATAGATTACGGATTGTTATTATATTAATGTAGGTTCTGGTGGGAAATTGTTTAGTTACTTGCCCCCAATTTATAATATTTGAATGCTTCATGTTTGCCATGTTTTAATTATGTATTACTAAATTTGGGAATGCTTGGTTGTTGTTTGTTTGTTGTGTCCTGTAGATTGAAGGAACTAAGGTGTTGAGTGCATGCTATGAAGGGCATAGGGTATTGATAAAGAATGTTAACTTAGACAAGGATCAAATGTTAGATCTTCAAAGAGAAGCAAAGAAAAAAATTCAGAAGGCGGGGATTGAGTTGCCATAATACTTTAGGTTTATGTACTGTGGTCCTGGATCTAAAAGAAAGGTGCCTTTAGAATCTGACAATGATTGGATGCATTTGTCTAGGTTGTGAAAAAAGGCTAAGGGACAGATTCCTATTTTTATACTCAGCATTAAAGGGTTTATAGAACACCATGTCATTGAACATGAATTAGAGTAAGGACAAGTACTCCAATATGATGCTCCTGTTTATAAGTCTGGTGAAGATTAGCTTGAGCAAATTAGTCTTGGGAGTATGAGGCCCTCCTATCTGCCTCCCAGGCCAAAAAATGGGCTGACTCATTGATTATAACCCTAGAAACCTAACCCAAGAAATTACCTGTAAGAAGGAAAGCATACTTGGGCTCAGAAAAGTCTCCTTCCCCTTCCAAATCTATTGGTGCGTTCCCTAACTCTCCTGGGAGACACCTAAGATCTTTAGCTCACTCATAAAAGTTGTCCCTGCACAGTTGAAACCTGCACAACCTAATTCTCATCCCAAACAACTTAGATCTGTAGTTGATGTCTCAAAATCCCCTCCTAAATAGGCTATTGTTGCACCTGCATAACCTTTATCTTCTGAGCCTGACATAACTTTCAAAATTAGGGACTTAAGATTTAATTTGGGGCCTTCATTAACTGTTGATCTATCTGCCTGCATCCCTGTTTCATCTCAACAACCTTCAACTTCTCAGCCTCTTTATTCATGTTAACCTTCAAAATCTTCACAACCTATTCTTGAATCCTTGGAGGACATTGATATTGGTCTTGAAGGGCTTTCATCTTATGATTTAAGAAGTTTGAGTCAGCCAACAAGTGCTTCACACTATGATGTTAGCTGTGAGAGTGGTTTGGATGATAAAGATGAGGAAGAGAGTGGTAGTGATGAAGAATAGACTGATGTAGACAGTGAGGATAACATTGATTCTGAGGTTGGTTCTGAGGTGGTTCTGATGGTAGTGATCAGTCATTGGTTGATTCAGATGAAGTTCATGATGGCGATATTGATAGTAACATAGACCAATTCTTACATCCTATAATAGAGGATTATAGCCTTAAGCACATTTGAGGTTGTTGATGTTGATGATGATGGACTGCCAACTCCAAGCATGTGGAACAAGGTGTACTAGAATGGGAGCATGTGGGCAAGGAATCCTGATGGGAAAGTGTCAATTAAGGCTGGTGATATGTTTGTTGACAAAGAGCAATGGGCTAAGGTCATCAAAGAGTATGTCATTCAGCAAGGTATTTGCTTGAAGAAGGTTGAAAATGATAGACTAAGGCACATTGTAGTGTGTAAAGGAAAAGAATGTAATTTTAGGGTTCATGCAAGTAGACTTGGTGATGGTATCACTTGGCAAGTCAAAACATTAAGGAATGTCTGCAAATGTACAAGAGAAGTTGAGAATTATATGGCTTCATATAGATGGATTGCAGAGCAGCTCTTAACTGATTGCAAAGCCAACCCTTATTTGCCAGTGCAATCTATGCAACAACTATGTATGGAGAGGTATGGAGTAGCAGCTCCTCAACACAAATGTAGAGCAGCAAAAAAACTAATGAAAGCAAGGATGCCAAAACCGGACCGATGAGTGAATCGGTGAAGCTAGCGGGTCATTGGTTGGATCGATCGGACCATATTAGACCGGATTTTTGAATTATTCAAATTAACAACTATTCGTAAATATTTGTATACTAAGTATTTATGCTATTGGCTTTTAGACTAATAAATACAAAGTATTAACTTTGAAAATTTACTAAGTTTTTAAATAAAAATAAGTAATTCATCTACATAGCTTAAATTTTTTATATTTGTCTACAACTTAAAACATATTATTATTTATTTTAGAAAATAAATTAATAAGAAAATGCACCCACAATATAATTTGGGTTGATAATATGTTATCAATTCATTATATAAAGTGTCACAATGGAAGAAATTTTTTTTAAAAAGAATGAAAAGTAGTTGAACAAATCCATTTGGTCAAAGACAATGGAAGAGCCATTATACAATAAAGAAATGAAGTGGGTAAGTGGCACAAAAGTGTGATTGCTCTAGTGGTTGAATTAGAAGAAGAGTGCATTGAATGAACATGAGGAGCATGGTTCGAATCTGCTCATTGGCATTGCTATTATTTTTGTGAAACTATTTCAGTCCCCCCAAAAAAAACAAGTGAATCGGTTTGGGCAACTGGTTCAACCGGCAAAACCGTGCGGTTCAACTGGTCTCCAATCGGTTCTTGACCGGTTCACTGATGTGGCGGCTCAATACTAGCAATCGGACTGGACAATGGTCCGGTTCCCGGCTGAACCGGTTGAACCGACTAGTCCAGTCTGGTTCTGGTAACCATGAATAAAAGCATGGGTTGAAGGGAAGCATGATGAGGCTTATGCTAGACTGTCTGCATACATAGAAGAGATTAAGAAACAAAACCCAGGCAATATTTTGTAGCTGCATCTTTGAATCCCCTAACTCAGTCTAATCTTCAAGAGGCTATTCATTTCCTTTGAAGCCATGATGACAGGGTTTAAGAGAGGTTGTAGGCCCCTCATGTGAGTGGATGGGTGTTTTCTAAGGGACCATACAAAAGGGTGTTGTTGACAACTTTTGGGTTAGATGGAAATAATGGCTATTTTCCTATAGCCTATGGTGTAGTTGGGCAACAAGACAAGAGTAACTAGGCCTACTTCTTCAGGGCCTTGAGGTTTTGTCTTGAGGGTGTGGATTTGTCCAAGATGACCTTCATTTCACATAGACATAAGGGATATAGCATACCTGAACTGTGTGTTGAGTATTTTATGTGTTTGCACTATTTGTTTTTTTTTATTCTATTATATGGATTGGTAGCAGCTTTGAATGAAATTTTTCCAAGTATAGAAGAAGGATATGTTGTGTGCATTACAATAGGAACTTTACCAAAGAGCACCCATGTACGTATTTGCAAGCTGTTTATGCTTAAACTTGCATTCATCACCTCACTGTCTTTGAAACAACTAATGCCTATGAATTGTTCTACAGGTACAAAGTTGCACATGTTGTTCTGGACAACATGTAATGCATACAACAAGCAAGTTTTCAAGAAAGCTATGGAGGCTATAAAGAAAGAGTCAAAATCAGCTTATGAATGGCTATGTGATGAAGAAAAACAACTGTGGGCAAGGTACACATTTCCTACTGACACCAAGTGCCCTAACAACACCACTAACTTCATGGAGTCTTTCAATGGGAAGATTGAAAAATTCAGGTATAAGCCTATATTTACATTGTTGGAGGAAGTGGGGAAAAAATTCATGAGTACTATTGCAAATTTTTTTTTAACTTGGTAATGGATGGAGTGGAAAGATGTGCCCTAGGGGCACATTTAAGCTTAAGGAAACTGAGATACAAAGTAATATAGGTATAGTTATCCCAGCTGGTAGAGGGATATTTGAAGTTGTGGAAGGGAACACCCAATTTAAAGTGAACCTCAACTCAAAGTCCTATGACGGCAAGGTATAGGATATCTCAGGTACACCCTGTAAATATGCAATTAGGTGTATTCTTAGGGAGAGGCAGGACCTTGAATCATATGTTGATGAGGCATATACTGTTGACAAATACAAAGCAGCATATGGTGTCATTATGCAGCCCATATTAGATCCAATGTTTTGGGAGGCTAGAAACTGTCCTAGCATAGGCCCTCCTCAAGTGCAACTGAAGAAAGGCAGACCCCAATCCGAAAGGAGAAGTGACATAATTGAGAGGAGAAAGAGGTTCACTAGAAGTTCAACCCTTAGATGCAATGTTTGCAAACAGTATGGCCATAACGTTAGGAGTAATAGGGAGGATGGTAAGTTGTTGATATTGAAAGGTAAAGACAAGCCCAGCTACAAGAGCAAGAGAGGCATGAGAAAGGTGGGCAAGCCACCCAAACAAGGTTCTCAAGCAACAAAGGATGTCACAAGTCATGCATGCACATCAACAACCTAAGATGCCTCCTAAGCAAAGAAGGGCAAGAGAAGCAACCCATGCATTTCAACATTGCCACCCACCCAGTCCAAAAAGGCCAAGAAAACCATAGCTTCTAGATGAACATTTCCTGTCTAGACCAAGGTATTATTATACACATGATATGTTCATTTTCTTTAAAGGGTAATAAATAATCCTTTTATGTAGTTTATGTTTTCTTCATAGGTCTTCAAGGTAGCTTTTCCCTGCTCAGAATGTGGGGTTGTTGCTACTAGGTGGCTGTCATTTTGATGGGGGTTGCTCAGTCTTATTTTGGTTGGTTCTCAAAGACATGGATGTTCTTTTGGGGGTGGACTTGTTATATCCCTGATATTGTATGTTGCGTTTGCGTAGTTGACAACCAATTCCAAAAAGCTTCTCATGTATTAATGTCCCACTTTGTTTTTTGTGTACTGTGTTTGTGATGATATAAGTAGGAACTTGCTTGGATTGTCTAACTTTTTAGCTGCTTTTAGCAACATAAATACTTTGTTACACTGTTACTATTCAGCGTACTATTTTGTTCATATAGACCAAATTCCACTACTTGATTAATCAAAATCGAACATACAGTCTAGTCCTTAAAATTACAATACCTTCAACTTGCATAATTACATAATATGACAATGTTCATTTCATAGCAACAACAATGGGAGTAGCCACTTTCACCAAGATTCCAATCCTAATCCTTGCATTCATCACCTTAGGTAGCTTTCTTATTTCTTTTACTTAATGCATCATCAGTGTCATGTTTCCTTCATCTTCCTCCATCCTCACTCCTTGTAGGGGCTTAGCTCATTTGAAAAACTTATCGCATCAAGTGCATTTAAAAAATAACCTCCCCAGGTTATCACGAGACCTTGAAATTTTGATATCCGCAACCCTCCCACATGTTCCACATATTACCTCCATCTCAAATTGAGCGTACGTATCTTTTGATCATTCATAACTAGATGAACTATGCATATTATCTGACACCAACATCAATATTTCAATTAAAATGAGTCATCCCATATAAATAGCCAAGTTCAAACAACCACCAAAAATAACAAATGATCATCCATACAAACTACCAATTTTAAATTCCCAACCCAAAAATATCTCCTAAACGAAACAAAAAACTTTAAATTACCAACTTCATATAACCACCAAAATAATCCAATGATTCATCTCATACAAATTTCTTCTTGTAAATTAACAACAACAACATATCTCCTAAACTAAATAAAAACACACTTTAAATTAACAACTTCAAACAATCCCCCCAAAAAAAATCAACTCAAAAATTGATGAGAGTACAAAATGAAATATGTAAAGAAAATTATTTCACAAAAACAAATTAATCAAAGCTTGCTTGCATACATGCAAAAGAGCCAATGTTGGTGAGAGAAGAGAGAAGGGGGCCAATGGGAGAGAGGACATCGGGAGGAGAGAGAGTGAGTAGTTTTCTCAGAATTAAAATGATTCATCCTGTATATAGAACACATGTGGGACCCACTTTTCCCTACTTTTGAACACACAACGATCATAGCCCACAAGTACCATCAATGAGGGGCACTTCGGTTAAAAAATCTCAGAATTTCATTTAAGTCCTCGGAAATCAAAATTTACTACCAGAAATGGACCAAAAAAATATTTATCCAAAGTATAATCATCCCAGAAATATTTACTAGAAAAAGTGAGTCCCCAAAATTATTTTACCGAACCGCAATGGACCGTTTAGTAATTTTTTCACACTTTTCCCCAAGAATGCCAAGGGGCATCATATTTGCTTTGGAAGATTTGAAAAATCCTTCCAACAGCTCCTTCGCTTGGGAGCAACTTGTTTCAACAGAAAACATCCAATTAACGCGACATTACACAAAGTACTTTCAATAGCAAGCACATAACAAGTTTGCCACTTACCGGTTACCATCTAGCACAATATATGTCTTTGTTTGACTGCTCCCATGACTAAACTGTGCTTCACACTCTCCAGTTTCAATGTTTTGCTAGGACTGGTTAGAGTTTAGGTCGACGGGCGAGGGAGTAGGGTTGGTTTGGTTGGGAACATGGGAGTTGGTTGCAATGTGAGATGTATATTGTTGGGAAATGATTGTCTGGTGAGGGATGTATGGGGTATGGGGAGCGAAAAACCCTGTAGGAACTGCCCCAAATTGAGTAGGGATTGTTCCCACAGCACCTATCGTGTGTAGTGTAAGGAAGGAAGGTGAATCAATCCCTCTTCCTCGACCTCAAGTAGAGGACTTCCCTCGATGGGGGGGGGGGTGGAATCCATACCTGAAATAGTTAACGATAAATACAAGTACAAATAACAATTGCACAGATCAACAATTAGAGTCACACAACATAATAGTTAGAACATCGCCATCCAAAATTGACACATATAATAAAAGTACATTTATACACATTTGCATGACAATGATGGTAAGCACTGAAATATATAACAATTTATAAGCATTTAATTGTCTGTTTCATCTTCCCCACCCCCAACCTCATCATCATCCTCATCATCATCATCCTCATCATCATCATGTAAATCTCCCTGTTCTTCATCTGTTTCTCTCATTCTCATCATCCCACTCACCTTTTTCATCACCCTCATCCTCTTTTTCCTATCTACGTCATCATTTAACTGAATAAATGAAAATCCCATGTCATCACTAACTTCTTCCGGTCATGCACTTTCATCTACTAATGATGTAGGGATAACATCATTTACACGTTCAATGAGTGTCGTCATGCCTGTTTGTTGGTAAGCAATGGGTAGAGTGTATTGCATATCCACTATGGCTCTTGGTTTAGTTGGTATGACAACAAGCCAATTGACTCTACCCCTTGACCAATCTGATTGTGGCATGAAGCACACCTATGGTGCAGTATTTGGAAAGATGAATGGATCGTACTTTCCATACCTCTTTGTGCAGTAGACCTCAACAAGTTTGCTTATTTTATGAGATCATATCCCATAATTCAATGTGGGATCAAACCACTTATAATTGAATAGCATACATCTTTTAATTGGTTCACCTACATACTTGATTTCGATGATATCTTTAAGTACACCATAGTAATTGTTTTTGATATCACCTTCTACAGTCCTACACAACCAACACCACATTGTACATTTTCTTCTCAACACTGCGCGCTTCTGTGTGGAATTTAAATCCATTAACTCTATACGCAGTCCACGATGACACGTGTCTGTTAGGCTTCGCGGCCAATTGGGTCAATTACAAATGTTTGTGATTGTCGAATAGTTGAATGTAATGCACCTAAAGCGACAAAGGATGTGATTTTAGTTAACACAATACACATCTCAATGTGTCCAAATAATGTTAAGTGAATAATTTGATTTACTTACATTTTGACTTAAGCAATCTACAAAATGAGTTTCAATGATGGTATCAACATCAGCATCACTAACATTGGGATGTGCAGTTCGAACTTGTTCTTTAAAAATTCTGTGACATTTTATACACATTGTAAATGTAAATTTTTTTTTCAAGCATATACTTAATGCAAGTTCTGTTGTTGAAAGGTAGCACTCACCCAATATAAGGCTTGACTTCATCGCAATTTAACAACACGTGAAGATGAGTAGTAATATATTCAGCATCTATGAGATACCTTAATCTTTCCTTCCTAACAGCGATTCCTTGCGGCTCAAACACAAATAGAGCTGGGAGATGGTTATTATTTTCATCGCCATCCTCATTTCTTCAACATCTATTGCACATGGAGGGCACATTAGGGCCGAAGTAATAGGAAGTAAAAAACGTCCATTCAACTTCTAAGTAAACTTCTGTAATTGAACCTTCAGGATACACTTGTTGTTTAATATTTTTCTTTAAACAACCGAAGTACCTAAAAAATACAATTAACCAATGACTTATGAGTGATTGCATGGTTATATTATTTAGATCTATTTTCATCAAATATAATCTATTTTACCTCTCAAGTGGATGCATCCATTGATAATGTATAGGACCACCAAGTAGTGCCTCTACTGCCAACTGTACCAGTTAGTGCTCCATCGCATTGAAGAATCCTGGAGGAAATATTGTCTCCAACTTACAGAGAATAATTGCAATGTTCCAATGCATTTTCTCAAGCACATCCTCTCGTAGTATTGTGGAGCACAAGTTCTTAAAAAACTTACTTATTTCAATAAGAGGTTTTAACACATCATCTCGGAGAGCACCAAATGCAATCAATAACAGAGTCTCCGTAAACACATAGCAATCCTGACTTTTTATATTGTTGAAATTTGCTTCATTGGAGTCCACAATGTTTCTTAAATTAGAGCAGTATCCATCAGGTATGTTAAGTCCCTTTACCCATTCACACAACTCTCTTCTTTTATCCATAGCAAAAATGAACTTCGCTTTCGGTTTAACTGTTTTGCTGCTTGGGCTTGGTTGCAAATGTAATTCTTCCCTATCTCATATATCTGTGACATCCATTCTTGATTTGACATTATCCTTTGTTTTTTCAGGAACATCCATGATAGTGTTAATGATGTTTTCGAAGAAGTTTTTTTATGTGCATCACATCCAAATTATGGCAGATGAGCTAATGTTGCCAGTAAGACAACCCCCAGAATATGCTCTTGTTCGTCCAGTTATGCTCATTTTTCTTAAATCCTGATATTTGGAAGACAACGCCTGTCATTACCATTGGGTAGTGTTCCACCTCGGTAAAAAGATTCCCCCAAAAAGACAGTGAAGAGGACCCCTCATAACAGCTCTGCCTTTTCTAAATGAAGGTCTATTTCTTCTAAATGCATGATTCTTTGGCAAGAGACATCGATGATAATCAAACCAGGAGAATTTACCTCCATTTTTTAGTCTCAAAGCCTTTTGTTATGTCATACATACTGGAAAGCGAATTGCCCATTAGTGCCCTACCCAGATAGCATTCCATATGCCGGAAAATCATTGATAGTCCATATAAGTGCAACCTTGATTTGAAATGTCTTTCCCGTAGATATGTCATAAATCTCAATTCCAACATCCCACAGCACTTTCAACTCATCAATAAGAGGTTGTAAATATACATCTATTTTGTTCTTGGGATTTTTAGGCAAGGAATTACACAAGTCAGGAACATAAATGATGTGGTCATACACATTTCAGGGGGAAGGTTATAAGGTGTAGCTATCATTGGCCAAATGGAATAAAACCTGGAATACAAAGTGTATGGATTAAATCCATCAGCACATAACCCAAGCCTAAAATTTCAAGGCTCTGCAACAAAATCAGGGCACTTGTTATCAAAATGTTCTCACGCTGCCCCATCTGATGGATAACATAAAACACCGTCCTCACGTCGATGTTCATAATACCATCTCATGTGCTCTGCAGTGCTTCTTGATGTATACAACTTCTGAAATCGAGGTTTCAATTACAAGTAATGCATCCTTGCATACGGCAATGAACTTTGATTCTTTCCTTGCAACCTTTGCCTTTTTCATCTCAAATGCTCGCAAAACTTGCATGCATCGAGGTTCGAGTCCTCTTTGAAAAAGAACATGCAACCTTTATGGCAAAAATCAATGTGTATCACATCGTTGTTGAGATCTTTAACATCCTTCTTCGTTTGGCCATAGTTGTTCGGCACACAGTTGTTAGGTGGGTACATCTCCTTCATTAACTGAACAATTTTATTGAAACAATTTTGTAGCATATTATAATCAGACTTGATAATCAACAACCTAACAGCGGCAGAGAGTTTACTGTGGGTGGCACAACCATCATACAAGAGTTGTTGAGCAGCTTGAACCATATCATAAAATGGTTCTCAACAAGTGCTTGACTCCTTATCCCTTACATTTTGATTTGCCATTATAGCATTTCGCCAACCATGTACTCCATACGATCTACGTGCAAATTCATCAAATTGATTTACTCCATTTAGAAATTCTTGCGTATAACTACTACGATCAAGTAATAATCTATTATACATCCACCTACAATGTGGAAGACCATTCATATTCTGCTCAAACAACAATAACCACATAAGTTATTAGATTAGAATTAATTTTTATTTAAATAATTATAATTATATAAATTAGTCAAATATATCTATCACAAGAAACATGCATTATATAACCTATATAATTGAATACATAAACATATACACAAACGTACTTACATGAAACTTTTTAAATATTCATGTTTATTTAATTTGACCTTATCATACAACCCAGATTATAACATCAACTTTATGCCAAGAATCTCATTGAAATAAATCATCCCATATTAACAGTTATTTCTTTCAAAGCATGCCAATTTACATAAACTACTCATTTTAACTTCCCCTAATTTCACATTCGACCTATACAATGTAACAATTTTATACATTTACTTATAAACTTCTACAAACATATTTCTATTCTTACGAATTCAACAAAACTAATAATTCATCATAACTTGAGCATTTCATTCCACCAACATATCGCATTCTAATTAAAATTACCAAATCTAAACTGTAAGTTATATTGAGCAAGATGTTCAACCAAATTGGAGTAATAACTTCACACAAATTTCACAATTCAACAAAAACATGAACTAATTATGAAATTTTAACAATGTAATGAATAAATTTATAAAAATTAAACTACAAGAAGTGAGAGAAAATCATCTACTTGAAGGTGGCGGTTTGGACGACCAAAGGACACTGGCGGCGAGCGATACGGGGGGGCGACGACGACACTAGATGATGGCGGCAACAGCTATCAGCGGTCAGTGGCTGGCAGGGGCGACAACGATAGTAAGGGGTGGGGGTGGGGGTGGGGGTGTGCTCTCGGGCTCTCGCTCTCTCTCTCCGACGGGATGCGAAATGAAACCAGAACCAGATTTGGTTTCATTTAACGTAGCTAGTGATGGAATGGCAATGGAAATTTCGTTACCATCTGTAAAAAATTTTATTTTTACTGTTTCCGTTGCCACGCCTATTAAAAAAAAATTTTGCCCACCTAGTGACAGAATTTCTATAGCCATTTGAAACCAATGGCGACGGAATGTCCATTCCGTCGCTATGTTCTTCACCGAATCTAATAAATTTTAAATGTTGAGTATTCGTCGCCATTTCCATTGCTATCTAATACGGATTCCAATCCATCGCTGATATCCATCGTTATTCCACGCATTTTTAGTAGTGCAAGCCCTCCACAAGCGTGCCTCGCGCGTGATCAATCACCGGCCCCCCTCATACTCAGTACGTGGCCAGAAACCCCTCCCCTTAAGTCTTTTCTCTCTCCCCTCCTCCTCAATCAAGCTCAATGGAAGCGTCTCCCTTCTTTTTGCCTTTGTCTGCTTTGTTCTCCACATAGCCCCATTACCTCACTCACCACCATCATCATCACCATTCACCATACTCATGAGTCATTGCCACCATAAGCCCCAATGCCATGCCAGACTTTAGCACAACACCATCATCTCCGCCATCCATGCCATCTACGAATCGAATGGCATAAATTGAAGGATTGAGGCTATAAATTGAAAAGGTTGTGGCGACTGAAGGAAGGTATGTTTTAATTAGGGTTTTGGGTTTAGTTACCCTTGATTTTAGTTTTAGTAATTTAGGGCTTTAATTTTTAGTGTTTAATTTCAATTTTTGATTCCCCTGTTAAAATTTTTGAATTCCATATATAATTTTAGAGCCTTCAAATTTCATGCACTGGATTCAATTTTGTCAATGCCAAGTTACCTTTGCAATTGTTGTTTAAGATTTTAAGATTTTGAGCTCGATTTTGAGGCTTTTTATGTCACGATTCAAGGATTGTTATTCCCCTATTTGTGAAGCTTTGTAGTCCGCTGCTAATGGAGCTCAACTCCATCTCCTTCATCTTCGCATTATCTGGGTTCAATTAGTATTCTAATCTCTTCAAGTTATCTGTTTTTGGTTGTTCTATGTTCTTGTTTCGATTTTTACTTTGATTTGGGTTGATTTGATTCCTCTATTTTCGGTTTAGTTTCCCCTCCCCTGTTGTTTCTTTTTTTATCTGGGTGGAGCTGATTTGGGATTTGGTTGTTGTTCTATTGCTCTGTTTTCAGATCTGGAGCGATAAATTTTGGATTCCAATTGATGTTGGATTAATTATGGAATTTTGATTAATTATTGGATTGCTTTTGCTGGGTTCTAGTGTTTTTTGGACACCAAAATTAAGTATGATAAATTTTGGACGCCAATTGATGTTGGATTGAGCTTATGTCTGAGCAAGGATGCCTCTATTTTCCTTTTCTTCTCTTTCTCTTTAATTCTACACTCTTTGTTGCTTAGATTGAATTTTACTAGAAATAGGTGAGCCTTCGCTAACTTTAGATTACTTTGTTTAGTTTAATTTTCTAATTCATTTCCTTTTTCCGCCTTTTTATGATGTTGCTACCAAATACATTTTGTTACTATTTCTATTATGATTTTCGCTTCCTTAGAGTTTTGTTGATGATTAGACATATATTAGTAGGTTATCTTAGTTACTACTTAAACCTTAGTTATATAAATGATGTAAATGATTAGTATCTACTCTCTAAAGGTTAATCTTTTTATTTATATTTAGGCATAAATTTTTGGTTTTTACTTTGTAGATTTTGTAAATAGCTCATGTTAATTTAGGATAATTGTGGCCTAATTTCACGCCATCCCTGACGACACGACATGTAAGTAGTACAACGATAAGTTTTAAGCCTGCGGCTTTTATATTTTAACTTGAAAATCTTGTACAAGTTTTTCGCCATTGCTGAGGATGGCGAAATGAGATTATGTCACATTTTTTCTTTGCTACTTTCTTATTAGTTGTATATATTTTGTTTTGCTTTGTTTATTCCGTTATTAGTAGTGACTTAGTTTAATTTATTTCTTGAAAACAATCCAAAAATATTAGAAAAAATAAAAAATTTGAAAAATTTGAAAAAAATATGAAAACTGCTAAAAATTAAACAATTCAAAAATTTAAAAACAAAATGGCAATTTTCTATTTTCGTCAATTTGCGCATGAAGTATTTTAGCGATATTTGAGTAGATTTAACGAGTCTCGGGCTCAATTTGCTGATCGATATTTTGAGAAAATTTACCAAGTAATTTTTTAGGGTTTGAATAATAAATATTGGGTTCATGTGGAGACTATGTAACTTGGGGGTTTGGGATGTTTGTTTACTAGGACTTTAGATGAAATATGGGATTTCTTTAAATATTTGACTCATCATACTTGGGAGTATGACATTGCTAGAGAGACCTTCAGTTTCCCCATTCTTAACCCTTATGATGCATGCTACACCTTTAGATGAGATTTAGGTTGGTGGTATATCTTATGAGCACTCTCATACTCCATGTGCTCTTGTTTCATGCAATTATTGTGATTCCTTTGATCATAATGTCAATTCTTGTCCACTACTTGGTAGATCGCATAGATTAGAGGCATTAGCCCTTTTTAATAGGGAGATTTTCTTGCATAATTTACTCAAGATCGACCTTAGTTTAGGCTCTCTTATAGTTGAGGTTAGGCCTTGTAAGGACTTTGATGTTAAGAGGAGACATCAATCCCTTTAAAGCATGATTTTCATGATGATACACATTGTGATGACCTAAAGGAGGCAAGTAATCCCTGATCTCGTTTAGCAGTTGAGCCCTCCTTGGAGTTTAGCATAGTCAATGACACCTCTAAGGGTAGTCTGACCGTTCATGATTCGTCTCCTCTTTTCACTCCCTTTGGAGAGCTTAAGGAGGGAGATGGTTTTGAGAATGTTGCTAGCTTTGATGATCAGTGTGGCATGTTTGATGAGTTAGAGGATACGTTTTTTGAGGAGCATTCTCTTAGTGAGCCTTATGTTGTTGAGTTAAGTGAGTTTAGACCTCACATAGAGCTTGATGAACCCATTTATGTTGAGTCTTAGCTCCCACACCGCCCACTTCAACCCTTTCTTCTTCCCTCCCCTTTTTTCACCCTTCCTTAGACCCTCTCGAGTCTACTTTTATAGAGTCTGAGACTTTTGTGCTTGGAAGTACTTGTTTAGATAAGATTCGTGGCGATTTTTACATAGAGAGGCTCGAGGATGATTTTGAGGTGAAGGACTTGACTTTAGGCCATTCTAATTGATTTTCATATTTCATTTGGTTGGCTTTGTTGAGGTCCTCTCCCATCCATTCTTAGAGATGTTGGACTACATTCATGTCATTCAGACTACTCTAGATGGTCCATGCATTCATATAATCACATCATTGTTACACCATTGACCCGTGTGTCTGATTTTGCATATATGCATCTCTCTTTTGATTGCGCTGAGAGCTTTAATAAGCTCAAGAAAACCTTGAGTTGTATTTCACTTATGCATTTTATTCGGGCAAGACCTCCTGTTTCTTACCACTTTCATTTCTATGAGGATTGTTCTTGATCAGTGACAAGCTGTTACGAGCCCATGTGGGTTTTGGTATGCATAACAACTTGTAAGGATTGTTAGTTTGGATACATTTAGTGCCCAACCTGGTATGATCGTTCCACCCCTTTCCTATTCTCTTGTTTCTTTTCTTTTCTTTCTTTCTTTATGTACATAATTATGGATATTTAGGATTGCGATTGTGTTGGTGATCAATTTTGAGGAGAACTTTGAGATTTGTTAAGTCAAGTTAGCAATTGTCACCCTTGTTTTTTTTTTTTTTGGTGGTATGTTTTGTGTTTTGTTTTTCTTTTCTTTTGTTTTTGTTTCTTTTGTAAATATGCGTTTGTGTTTTCTTTGTTTTTGTTTTTATTTATATGGTTTTGTTTTGTTTTGTATTTTAGTTTTTGTTTGGTTTTACTTTGTATGTTTTAGTGGGGTCAGTTGTATGTACTTGTGGATTGGTGTTAGGTTTGTTGTTGTATTGCTTATGCGATTGCTTTTTTGCACCTTAGTTCCTACAATGAGGACATTGTAGAGTTTTGGCATGGGGGTGAGGTACTCATTTGTATGTATTTTTTGAAAATCTTCTAAAATCCAAAGCGATTTGATTTTTCTTTAGGGACTAGTATGCTTACTTATGTGATTGATCCCATGTTGCTAGGTTATTAAAATATATGTAAATAGAGTTTGCAGGATGAGATGTCTAGTTAAGGATGTAGATTTGATTTTTCATAATAACCTTGTCCCATATGTGTGATTTCGTACCTGCCTTGCTCATTTTACCATCAATTCTTTGGGTCTTATTGTTAAGTTGATGTGTGAACTTTTTGTTTATCAAAGTTGCCTTCTAAGCTCTCAAAATAATTAAAAAAAAGGAAATAATGAAAAAAAAGCCTAAAATGTGAGTAAAACCCAAGCATTAATGTTCAAAACCACCATCTTTATTTCATATCTTTAATTGGTTTGAATATGTGCTATTTTACTTGATTACATATCTATTTGGGCAATGGAATAAATGTTTTGCATATTCTAATAAAACCCCCTTTTTAGGGAAGCTCCAAATATTTGTAAGTCAAGTGGATTTAGGGTGTGTGCATTATTATTCTTGAAAAAAAAAAGAAAACAAAGATCAAAGAGGGCAATTAAGAAAGGAATCGAGGATCACATCAATGTTAGCAATTTGATTCATATACATTGATACACATCTGCACATGCACCAAATGTGTACATATCATTGCATGTTGATATTTAAGGTGAAAAATAGAAGTTAGGGCGCTTCTTGTGACTTAGATATCTTTTGATTTCACATTCTTTTTTGAGTATAATTTAGTTATTTGGCTACTAGGGTGATGCAATTGCCAAAATCTTGCACATAATTTCCCCATTATTTGTATATATATTATCATGTTTTGGAAAAAACCAAAAAGATTTTTCTTTGTTTTTGAAAAGATTTTTATGGGTTTTTCACTAGAAAACTCTCACAAGACCTCACTCGTCCATTGGAGAAACCAAGAAGTTTAAAGAGCTTGTTGCATATGCTAAATGCAACTGTGATTCCTACAAAAGTGAGTTGGGGTTTTCTTTTTCTTATTTTCCATTTCTTTTTAGGTAGTTTGGTTCGTTTTAGTTTAGCACGAGCAAAATCATGCTGTGGGCGTATTTGTTCGCATCAAAAATATGATATTTTTACTATACCATTATACTTAATTCATGGTCTAAATAAATATGAAATTAAGAATTTATTTTGTGTTTTGTAGGCCTTGAAAAAGTCAGAAAAATGGAGAAAAAGATTATCAAAAATACTAAATTGAGAGTTTTGGGCTCAGCTCCCACTTGACTTGGCCCATATTCAGTTAAGGCCCAGCATATGACCAGAACACCCCCTCCCCTTAATTCTTTCTTTGTCCTCTTCTCCTCAATCAAGCCCGATAGAAGCCTTCGCCTTCTTATTGCCTTTGTCTTCTTCGCTCTCCACATAGCACCAGCACCTCACTCGCCACCATCATCATCACCACCACCATCCAATATCCTCATGAGTCATAAATCTTTTAGCTTGTGTCCTCTTTAATTCTAATATGAGTTTAGCTTCCTTACAGTTTTGTTGATGATTAAACATATATTAGTAGTCTATTTTAGTTGCCACTTAAACCTTAGTCATATAAATAATGTGAATGATTAGTATTTACTCTCTAAAAGTAAATTTTTTATTTATATTTAGGCATAAATCTTTTGGCTTTTACTTATTAGATTTTATAAATAGCTCATGTTAATTTAGGATTATTGTGGCCTAATTTCACCCCATCCTTGAGGAGACGACCCGTAAGCAATACAACGAGAAGTTGTACACTTACGCCATTTATATTTTAGCTTAAAACTTTCGTATCGTGGTTAGGGGAAGGAAGACATGGTAATAGAGCTTCCTTGCTTGACACCCAAGATAAGATCCTCTGTGCAGCTAAACTTAGGTGGCTAGGTGTGGGAACTCGCTTGAATTTTTAGTTATATGTTTTCTTTGTTTCTATTGCATCGTTTTTGTTTCACTCAGCACAAAAACATCTATGAAGTTGGTAATAATGCGGAGTATGCTTCTAATTCTACTTATATTACTGAGTTCCTAAAAACATGGCATGCTAGACTTGGACATTTGAATGTGGCTTTTATGAAGCAATTAAAACAGTTGTGCTTAATTCCTAACTTATCTAAGGCTGAATGACACGAATGTTCAAGTTTGTGTAGAGGCTAAACACCCCAGGAAACCATTTAATAAATTAGTATAAAGACAATTCTACTAGAATTGATACATAATGACTTAGGGGATTTCAAAAATACTGTGAGTCGAGGTGGTATGTAAAATGTATTATGCAACCTTCATAAACGACCACTCTAAGCTCACTAAATTCTGCTTGCTTAGATTTAAGGATGAGGTTGAATAGATTGTTGCAAAGTACAAAGTAGAGGTAGAAAATCAGTTGGAGAAAAGGATGAAGAGACTTAGGTTTGACTATGGAGGGGAATATGAAATTGAACACTGTCGAATCCTTTTTGTGCAAAAATGGGATAATCCATGAATCACAACTCTGTACACACCTCAGCAAAATTAGATAACTGAAAGAAAGAATTAGACCCTTAAAGATATGATGAATGTCACACTTATTGGCTCTAGCTTACCTAACAATATGTGGGGGGAGGCTATTCTTTCTACATGTCATGTTCTCTACAAAATACCTCATAAGAAAGTAAACAAGACTCCTTATAAAATGTGGTAGCCACATGCTCCCAATCTGAATTACCTTAAAGTGAGGGGTCATCTAGTCAAGGTTGGTATACTAGACCCTTAAAGGAGGAAGATAGGTCCAAAAAGTGTTGATTTTGTTTTCATTGGCTATGCTCAAAATAATGTTATTTATAGATTTATTCTTAGTCATGAAAATGGTGTGTTTGTTCCTCTTCATGAATTTATGGATGTTGAATTTTTTAAGAATGTGTTTCCCATAAAAACCTGTACACCTTGCATATTGCTAGCTATACCAATATTACCTGTTAGTTATCAACTAATAACAGTGAGAAAGTTGAGCCTAGATGCAGTAAAAGGCCCAAAAATGAATTCTCTTTTGGCCTTGATTTTGCTACTATCTTCTTAACTGAAAATGGTGATATGAATTACTTAGAGACTCGAATGAAAACTTTGTAAAATTATTTATTGTAGAAAATGATCGTAGAACCTATGAGGAAGCCTTGAGTTCAATAGACTCTAAATTTTGGAATGAGGCTTTTAGTCATGAACTTGATCCTATCATGTCTAATCTTTTTTTTGATATTAACTAATGTACCAAAGGGATGTAGGTGTTTAAGTGGCAAATAAGTCTTTAAAAAGAAATTGAAAGCTGATGGGTCAATTGATAAGTTCAAAGCCAGACTTACAGTAAGAGGAAATAATGAAAGGAAATACATAGATTATTTTGACACTTACTAACCAGTGATAAAAGTTGCAACAATTGGAGCATTAATTTCCCTCGCACCATACATACACTACCAAAAATCATCGAATTTCCCACTGTACTTTCCCACTGAAAAATTACAGTAACAAATTTACCACTGTTTTCCCACTACGTTATATTTCCCACTGTTTTTCCATTGTTTTAATTGTAGTGGCAAATTTTCCACTAAATTCCCACTAAACTCCCACTCTCTAATATATAAATTATTATTTATATTTTTTAAAAATCTTATTTCCTACTAAATTTCCACTAAATTAAAACTTTTTTAAAATTTCCCACCCCCATATTATTTTTACACACTTTTTTTTATCTCAATTCCAAAATCCCACCAATTATCAAAGTTGAATTTCAATTTCCCTCCAACTCAACCACCCCCCCCAAAAGTCACGGCACCCCCCACCCCACCAAAAAGTCACAGCAAACTTTGTCAAAAAAAAAAACAGGGCCAAAGCTTTGGGGAAAGTCACGAGCACAGCCTAAAACTCACGACCCCTCCCTTCCATTTGTGCTCACTCAAGCCCTAACCCTACCAAATTGCAGTCGTTCCTGCCGCCCCACCCTTGTGGCTGCCAGTTGGAGGTCACTGGTTGGAGGTCGTCGTTTGCTACTTGGTTTCATGCGGTTGCTGCTGGGTTTAAATTAGTCGGCTCTACTGCTCGGGTCCTTGGTCTTATTGCTCGGGTCAGAGGTTGCTCGGTCCTCAGTGTTGTTGCTCTAGTCGTTGGCTCTATTCTGGTGGTTGGTGAACTTCTTTGTGCTCGATAGCTACTGGGTGCCCGACCGGTGCTGTGGCTCGTGCCTTCACGGGCTCATCTCAGTAACTCTCTTTTGTTTTTCTCTGATATAATTTAACTAGTGTGATGTTTGAATATGTATTGTCAATGTTGCTTGAATTTTGCTGTTTCCCTAATTTGTTGCTTCACGGGCTCACCTCTGCTCTGTTTCTCTTGTTTTGCCCAATCCTTTTCGTTCAGTCTGGAAGGATGAAGCACACGCATGGTGTGATATATTCAATACACAATTAAGTATAATAATTGTATTTTGAAACTAATTAATTTGTGTGATTGGGGGTCATATCAATGCTATATATGATGATGAAGCCATAGAATAGTACCACTTCAAGAAAATGAATGAATCATTAGGTATGAAGCAAATCAAGATTTAGTTGTGATAATTAGTTAATTATAAGTTCTGAGTTAATTAAAATGTACATTCATGCAGTCAAAATGAAAATAAATTTCTTTTTATACATTCATCTCATAGGGATATCATTGGTTACTTTCTATGAAACATTTTAATTGCTTTAAAGCTACTTCTAGGTCTCATCTCATAGGGATTGGAAGCATATTTTTGCAACTTAAATTTGGTTGCCAAAGGTAACGGCACATGTCGAGCTATAACCGTTCTTAGAGCTTAAGGTTTATAAGTTTACATACAGTCAATCAGTTTTTCCCCCCATAGATCTTAAAGTGTATGTGCCAATTTGCCATGTCAATCTACTTAAATAAATCATTATCAATGTATATTGTAATGTCTTATTTGGTTCCTATTCTTTTGAATTGAATTTTGGTGTATGGAGCTGAAGTAAACTTATTTTTATTGAACTTTCTTGAACTAAATTTACTTTTTGTTAAATTCAACTTACTTTGTTGTTGAACTAAACCAAAAATTAAACTAAATTTATTTTTTAAAAAATTGAACTGAAGTGAACCGAATTTATTTTGAAACATTCAGTTGAATAGAACAAGGACTTGGGGCCTTACATGTCTAGACCACAGTATGGATTTTGTCTGGACCAACAAGGGTGATTAGTAGTTAGGTGATAAGTAGTTTCCATAGCAATTTCTACTCAAATCGTCAATTATTTTGAGGGCTTTTGTGTGAAGGGTTTTGGCATAATTTGTTTAGATTTGAATTTGTAGGTTTCAATCTCTCTTATAAATATTAATTATCATGGTTTCTGTGGATGTTTATTATTTATTTGATGTGATAGAATTAAAATGATCCAATCAATTTTATTTTTCTCACTTATTTATGTTTCTTGATCGATTTGATATTATCTATGTTTTAGGCGGATAGAAGGGGGGTCACTTTCAAAGTACCATATAGTCATTGAAAAAGTTACTCCCGGAGCACCGCACGGGTCTTACCTAGTAATTGATAATTGGAAAGTATTAAGAACATGCAGGAGGGGGGCGGAAGAGAAGTTATTTTTGGGATTGTAGATTATCAATATGATCTCATATACTTTGCATGATATATATAGGAGTATCTTAATTTTGACTAAAAGGATAATTTTTTTAAAAATAAAAATCTAAGATTAGCATCTTTAATTACACATTTTGACCTCATTTCCAACATAATTCCAACACCATCACTTTAGATAACACAATTTCCTAAGTAGCAATTTTGAGATTTTGAAATTTATTCTCACAATTCTTACATCAAATTCTCGTATTAACTATTTTCAAGAATATTATGTCGCTTTATCAAAAAAGAACATTATGTCATTGTACTTTTGATTTTGAAACAATTTATACATACATACATACATACATACATACATACATATATATATAGAGAGAGAAAGAGTTGTGGTCGTTTAGGTGCATGATCATCTATGTCACCTTGAAGGCTTTTATTATTTTTTTTTTTGGGTTTCATTGTCTTTAAAAATTAATCTCGAAATAATGACAACTTCTTGTATACTCTTTGAAATAATTGAAGCGAAAATAAAAGACATGACCTGACTAAGACCCCTGATTCTTTTCTTCTTGTTTCTTTTTGATTTGGGTGTCTTGTGTTTGTGTTTTTAGCCCTCCATTTGATTCTCCAATAAAGAGATATAGAAAGAGAAACAAGCATTACTATTGCAAGTTCTCTGTGATTATATTCTGCCTTCACCTTAAGAAAAAAAGTTTGAGCTTTTCCTTTTTCCTCTTTTCTTATTAGCTACTGCTACCATACTTGCATGCATTCATTGATACAACTTCAAAAAGTCACTACTCTCTCTCTCTCTCTAGGTGAGTTTCTAAGGAGTTACACAATAGCTCAGCTACCCATATAGACCTTCTGCTTGTAGTCCTTATTATTCAGTGTTTTCCTTTTTCTTTTTCTGGGATTTCATTTCTCAATTCTCACAGCAAAATCCAATTGCCCTCCTCTGTTCTCCTCTGTTTGGGGCAATTCGAATTAAATAATGATTAGTATTTATCACTCTTACATGTAAAACTTTGGCCCCTAATCAATCCTATTGACAACCAATTCCTTTTTGCTTGTCATTAAAAAATCTTGAAATGAACCAATTGAAATTTCAATGCCAACTTTTACTTAAAGTTTTAGAGCTACTCTCGTGACTTTTCCCAATGTGTTGTCAACTTGGATCCCATATATATGCTAAGCTCGCACATGCTATTTAGACCGAAAGCAAAAATAGAAAAGAGGGAAGAAAATATTGAATCAAATGTTTAAACATGTATACATATATGTTTATTTCTTTGTTCCGTTTATTTCTTTGCTCAAAACATAACCTTGTACATAAGTTTTGAAAAACGACCGCTTTAACGTACAATGTGACGTTGAATTCTTTGCCCGAAATAAAAACCGTTTCTTTCTAAAAATCTTTATCCACAGAACTTGCTCATCACTAACAATAGGTTATCTCTTTTAAGTAAGACTTTGAGCTTTAATGGGATACACTACTTTGAGCTCAAATGGGATAACGTTCAATTGAACAAAAAAAGTAAACGAAATAGTCAAAATTCTTTCTTATTTTGGCGAAATATTTTTCAATGCTTGTAAAAAGTGGCCATAATTGTTCTCAACTATTGAAAATTATTTTATTTTGCTGAATGAGGTACCATATATGAATGTTGATTGTTATATTAACGTTATCTTGAGTGATGGCGTTATTCCTAGGGCTGGTGTTCTTTTAGTGAGGCTTCTATAGGTTACTCTATTTTATTTTGAACACATATGGTGCTTAATTTGTTGTTTTTCTAGTAATGTGTTTGAAGGAATTTTAGCGATGCATGTTTTAACGTATCTCTAAACATTCATTTATTCCTCCATGTCATGTTACTTCTTTGATTTTTTATTTCAATTTAGGCACCTATGATAGTTATATGCTTACAATTATGTCCAAGTATTCATTAATTATTATTCCATTGGCAATATAAGCATCCTAAAGTGAGAAGTAACAAGTTGAAAGCTTTTTTACACAAAATGAAACAAGGCCATAATTCCACACAATGAAAACATTTATAGAATGAAGAGAAAGAAAAAGTTACAAGTACATTTATTATTCCTTTTCCTTCTATTTTCTTATTCAAGTCAAATACAGGTTTGACTTTTGTGATTGTGAGGTGATCTGCATAGAGGTCTCACCTCTTCACCCATTTGATCAAGGTTTGGCATTTCTTCTTTTTGTGGTGATCTCTGAGTTCACGGTGAGCATTTTCTTCTCACAAGCTAAATTATGAGTTAATCAAAATTTCATATTCATAATTCTATAACATATACTATACATCACAGTTCATGATCTCTATCTGATCTCTTAATTGATTATGTGAAACATGCAAGTTGGTTTGCACATCCTAATAATATTATATACTGTATTTTAGAAATCCTATTGGTGCGAGGAGCATCATGAAGTGGAGATAAGACAATGCTTTGAGTTTCGTGGTAGTGAGACACTAAAAGATACATTTAAAGAAGTTCGAAAGAAACCTGATAAGCATTCGCAATGGTTAGATGAAGCTATTTGGAAAGAGCTATGGGCATATTGGAATTCAGATGTTTTCAAGAAAAAAAGGAATGCTGCAAAAATGAATCGTGCCTCAACAACGGGTGTTGGTTCTTCTGTTCATACTAGTGGTTCCATTCCGATTAATATGCATAAGAAGAAGATGGTAATGTGTTGTAATGTTTATATGTCGCTATTACACATTCTTTGTCATTCTTATGATGGCATGTTATAGTTATGAAAGTGAAATCAAGTTGGTAATTGGAGGGCTGGGTTGTGATTGACCGCAATCGTGTGGATTGCGAGACCATGTGTGGCTTATTGGGAGATTTTTCCAAGTTGAATTATGAAGTGTTTGAATGTGTTATGTGTGAACCCTTCCCCTTCAAGTCGTTAGGCTTTATCGTATGTTCGGATGTCGTTAGGCTTTTTATTTCCTTGATTATTATGAACTTTATTAGTTGACATACTCCGGGCCAGTGACCCGTAGATTTGTGAACTCCGGCGTGTAGCCGTTGAGCTTATTTTAGAATTTTATATACTTCTATTCAATGCAGGGATTTATTATAAGGCTTTTAGCCTGTGAAATGGTCAATTTTCAGGGAAAACTTTGTCCGTTTCGCCCTAGAAGTTAAGTAGGAAGAAGTAAGAAACCGTTAACATCACCAGCCCTAGGGGTTGGGGGTGTTACACTTATGATATGTTATTTGCTTATGTTTTGCTATGTTTGTTGGAAATAAGACAATATGGGAGAC
The DNA here is from genome assembly GCA_017589665.1 of Selenicereus undatus. NCBI lineage: Eukaryota > Viridiplantae > Streptophyta > Magnoliopsida > Caryophyllales > Cactaceae > Selenicereus > Selenicereus undatus. The sequence continues at coordinate 4,597,391 of JACYFF010002017.1, read as the reverse complement.
GCCATTCTCACATTTTGCCTACATTTGCAGGGACTATTTTATTTTAGCTCTCTTTATTCCATTTTTCTTTTGCATCTATGTGTTGAAAATTAATAATATTATCTAATCATAGTTCATCATATGTGTCAAAAGATTGATGAAAGCGAGACTCCTACTGTGAGCAAGTTATATCTTCGCGTACATCAAACCAAAGGTAGCTAATAGGTGGATGACAAATCAAAAGCCGCTTATGTAAGTTGGTTCGTATCTTTATATGTAAGCTCATTATACTATTTGTTATGTATAACTACTTTGTAAATGAAACACTTTTTTAGGAGAAGTATGTACAAAAGCTCTCCGAGACTCAAGCAACTCAATCAACTCAAGCTACATTTGCTGGTTCCACCCCATCGACCTCAAGTGAACCTTCTTATGATGAGCAAATGAAAATTTGGATTGTTGCGAATGGTTTGCCAAAGCGGGGTCGTCTTTGGGGGTTTTGACCCAAAGGAGACATTTACACAAACTCTCAAGGCATGTTCCATCCAAAATCGTGGTAAGGCTTATACAAATACATTTGCTACTTTAGTTGATGAAAACAAAAGGCAAAAGATTGAGTTAGATAGTCAAAAGAAGGTTTTGGATGATGTCTAAGAAAAACTAACTTTGGAGCAAGCTAAAAGCAAAAAACAAACCAAGAAGGTTCAGAAATATGCCAAGGCAACTCAAGATATACAAACACAAATGTTTCAATGGCACTCCCTTATGTAGACCATCATTCCTAATCTCCCCCCACCTATACCGATGATAGATTCATTGAGTGAGAATGAGGATGGTGGGGAAGATGATAATGATGGTGGTGGTGGTGGTGGTGGTGCGGATGAATGATATTTGGGTTTGAATGGCCTATTTGTGCACCCAAGTGAACCTTCTTTTGATGGTTGGATCAATGTTTGTATATTTTGATACTCATATGCATCTCTAAAAGTTGGCATTTTGTTGTGTGGGACTCTCTTTGGGTTCTGTGTTATTTGGTACTCATATGATATTTGGGTTTGAATGGCCTATTTTGTTAGTTGGGATCGACTCTATTTTGTAATGTAAGTAAGCTTAGTACAATCATGAAGGAACCTGTTGGTTGGTACATTCGAATGTGATTAATGTACCGGTGATATTTACAGTACATATGTTTTTATTTGATAGGTGCATATATGATGTATTGTTTAGTATTACGTTAACAGGTGTAAGTACATGCGCCTATTTTTACAAAATTTTGATTAAATTGTTGATGATTTTTCCCACTGTTTTTCCTACTGTAAATCTAATCATGAAATATTTTCACTATTTGCCCTTGTTCTGACTGCAGTGGGAAATTTCCCACTGCATTGATGATAGTGGGAAATTTCCCACTGTTTCAAGTACAGTGGGAAATTTTCTCACTGAAGTACACTTCGTGGGAAAATCTCCAGCGCAGAGCTGCAGTGGATGAACAGTGGGAAATTTTCCTACTGTATGTGCAACCAGTGGGAAATGGCTTTTTCGTACCTCACTTTTTTCCACAGGCATTTGTAGTGGGAAAACAGTGGGAAATGGTCATTTCCCACATAATATTTTTTATTTCCTATTGAATTTACAGTGGGAAAATCATTGATTTTGGTAGTGATGATTCACTTGTTCATTAAATGGATGTGAAAATAGGTTCACAAATGGAGACCTAGAAGAAGAGATTTTCATGAGACAAGTTGAGAGAATGATAGTTGATCGGCCTAATGTATGTAAATTGGCAAAATCTTTATATAGTTTAAAGCAAGCACCAAAAATAGTGGTGTGAGAAATTTGATAAAACACTTTGTCATATGGTTTTGTGATTAACAAATCTAATTCATGTGTGCACTCTAAATTTGATGAGCATGATGTTGTCATTTTATGCTTATAGGTTGACAAATAGAAGTGATAATACTGACTAAGAATTTCCTGAATTCTAATTTTGAAATGAAGGATCTTGGTGAAGTTGATTTGACCCTTATAGTCAAAGTGAAAAAATAAGAATTTGGTTTTCCCTTAATCAATCTCATTATATTGAAAAGATTTTGAGAAAATTTAATCACTTCAACATAGACCCTTTGAAAATAGCGTATGATTCTAGTACATACTTGAAATAGAATAAAGGAATCCAGCTACTCAATTATAATATGCTAAGATTATATGCAGTGTCATGTTTTAATGACTTATACTAGACTAGACATTACTTATGTTATTAGTCAATTAAGTAGGTATGCACATAATCCTAGTCGAGAACATTAGAATGCTCAGCTTAGATATCCAAGAGTACTATGAATGGGGGCTTACATTATGGCTACCCTTCAAAAGGTCGAGGGATACACTGATGTAAACTAGTTCACAGGAAATGATGAGATAAACTCGGCTAGTTGTCATGTGTTTACCTTAACTAGAGGGGGCAAATCAGCCAAACAATCATACTGCTAATTGAACTATAAAATCTAACTTTGTTGTTCTTGAATTGGCAAGTAAGGAAGCAAATGGCTAAGGGAGTTGCTAGCAAACAAGCCATTATGCAGTAAGCCAATTCCACCAGTTTCCTTGCGTTGTGATAATCAGGCCTCGACTGTAGTGGAAAAGAATAGTGTTTACACCAAAAAAGAAGACACATTTGCTTGAGACACAATATTGTGAGAAAATCTCATTAGGAATGGAGATATATCTTTAAATTATGTAAAGTTAAAGAGGAATTTAGCTAACCCTCAAATGAAGGTCTTTTGTAAGAGAATGATTATTAAACATCGAGGGGATAGGCCCAATGCCCATTGTATGAATTTATGAATAGTGAAGCCCAACCCTTTGGGGTTCAATAGGTCAACTAAAATTATAGAATAAATTCAAAAAAGGCACTAGAAATGTTATTCATCCCTATGATGATTTGTTGTGTAAATCTTGATATATGAATTCTATGAATGAGATAGAGGATGAGTTAGACTCATAACGGATCCATGGCCTTGTGGCGGTATATGGAGATAGCACATACTTGATGGATTCACCTACTTTGGTGTGAACGTGAGTTTCCTTCTTTGAGAGTATAGGATACTCTCTAGAGCACTATTGAGCATGCATGAAAGGGCATAGAGCTATTAAAAGTGCCAAATGATTGCATAAACATAATCAGTACTTGAGGCAAGGTGAGTGAACTAGTGGTAGACATCACATTTTCTGTCGAGGTTCTAGATTCGTTCCCTTAGCAAGTAGTGATTTGATACTATAGTGACTCGGGACTAAGTTCAAGTCCGAGCACTGACACTTAAACCTTTCTCCTTTTGCTCATCCATGTTTTAAACAAAAATTCATTTTTTTTAAAAAAAATTGTATTATGTGGGAAATGTGGACTTTGATCCAAAATTTTAACGTTTTGGGAGGCTTGCAAATGGTAAACAAGAAAGTGAAACTCTTATCCCACATAGGAAGAAGAGAGAGAGAGAGAGAGAGAAAGTGTTTTTTTGTTTATACCTCTACCTACATAGAACCCTTAAATAATGTTTGGGTTCAAAGTATGGATGAGTTGGTAAACACACGCATGTGCACTAGCCGCATAAGGCATAGGGAATAGGGCGTGTCGCGAAGTAGTGTGGTGTGGTGATTTATAAAAAATATATATTTGTATATAAAATTAGTCTAAAAGTTTTAGAAAGTATTAGACTGATGTCATCAAATATTTTCTTACCTTCTAATAGTTTATTTTGTAATCGTTAATAACTTGTTTCTTGCCCTTTAATTATAGGGTTAGTTTTAGCTGTTCTATTTGCTTCCTTCTATGGTCAAAAATTTTCCTATAAAATAGGCTCCTCTTCATTCAGAAAACACACACACAAACGTTTTGGTTCTCCTCTTACAAAATTCTATCATAAAATCTTGGGTGCTCAAATTTTTCCTATTTTCACTCAGTTCTCCCAAGTGCACGAGGATAGCCAGGGCCATGTAGCTCAGAGGTCAACCACTGACGAGTAGCAACTATATCAGGAGCTAGGTGTAACTTATCTTCGAACAAGTGGTTCGAACTAAGCCACGAGACTTCGTGATGAGCTTGTTCTCGTTTATTGCTTGTGCTTGGTTGTGTGACTTCTATCTTACATTATTAAGCATTTCTTAGTATTTCACTTCTAACGCTTGAAGTAAAAAAAAGCATTCTATTTTCAAAATGCATTTCTTTATTTGACACATTGGACACTGCAACCAATAAAGGTGAAATCATAAATAAATACGTAATAATAAGAGTAATTTAGTTAAGTCCACATGTTCAACAAGATATTTTGAATTATCAACATACATATCATCAGTGGCAATATAGGTGATGGCGATGAAGATTTGGCTACAACAATGAGAGAGAGAGAGAGAGAGAGAGAGAGAGAGAGAGAGAGACTTAGGCACATGTAAGCAGCTAATGGGTAGGAGATATAGGTTACATATATAGACATTTGTTTTGGCACAAATGAGGCAAAAAGGACGATATAGGCGGGATTTAAACCTAGGTCTCTAATAATGACTCTCAGAGACTGTACCAATTAGGTTAATTAACACTTACTCATGTATAGACATATTGGAAGATGTATATATACCCTTAGCTACACATGTGATAGGACTTACACTTGTAGTAACTAGAGTGACTGTAGTTACTACGTGGGTGTGAGTAAGCATGCTCAGAAGTAAAAAGCTATGGGTGAGCTGTTCTGGGTATCCACCCAAAGAATTGGGAACCGGTCAAATCATTTCCTAACCTTTGACAACCGAACTAAGAACCTCAGGTTTTGGTTCCAATTCCAAGGTACCTTTCACAGCTAATATTGAAATTTTAACATCTAATAAATTGAGTTTTTTATTTATTTGTAGTGGGAGAGAGGGTGTTCGATCTTTACCTAATTTCATCTTTTAAGTTTACACAAAAAGAAAGTTAATTTATTAAGTTTGTATTTTTTTAAAATCTTTGTTACTTGGCAAATATAATGATTCATTATTCAATTAATAGCAAAAATTAATTGATACTCCGTTAAATTCACTATTTGAAGAGTCATTTTGTAGAGGAAAGAAACAAATAGAAAAGGAATAGAGAAACAAAAGAAAATGTATTAAAAAATAAAAAATTATTTATTTTTCCTCTATCTAAACTAGTTTCGGATAATTTTTTGAGAACCAGAATCAGAACTAATTGCACCGATTCCTCTTTTATATTAACCAAAACCGGAATCATTTAACTGGTTCCAAGTAGCTTCAAGGGTACTTGAGAATCTTGCTCAACCATATAAAAATTCGTCAAACTTTGATAGGGGAATATACTAACATAAAATATTTTTTTCGACAACTGCATTGGGTTGTTGATATTTCTCACCTAGTTTATGACATAACTAGTAAGGAGGACTTATTGATATTTCTAACCTTGTTTACGAACATGACTAGTAATAAGGGCCCGCCTTGCAAGAACTTGCTCTAAATTACACAGTTAGTTTGAAAAATTATTTTCCTTTGTAAAATGATATGTTTTGAAAAAGTTAACTCTTTTGATAAGTTAAGAGTGTGTGCGAACATAATGTACTGTTTACATTAGTGCTATTACTCAATGATTAAAAAAGAAAATATTCCAATATTGTTAGAATGTTACTCTTTCCATCTGATTCATCATGTTAAAAACATTCATTTTTTAATCCCATTTATATTAATTGAAAATCCTATTCAACATTATCAAATACAGTTCATAATTGATTTTCTATTCTTTTAAAGTTTGACTGCGAATACAAGATGAAAGAAGTAAAAGAAAAAGTCTACCTTATGATTCATAAATTGTGATGTTAGACAAATGAAAAGCTATGAAAGCATAATATTAATAATGATATCGTTATATGTTAGTTTTTGAAAAAAATTCTACATTAACTTCTCGTAAGGGAATATATTTTACGAATTGAATTTGGTAACAACATATCAACTCAATAATAATATAAAACACAACAATTATTTGATATTTGATAGAAAAAGACAGAGAGACGCGATACAATAGAAAAATGCCCAAAACGTGTTAGGCTAATTTGTAGTGGCCTAGGGAGTATTTTTAGGACAGTTAGGTGTTAATTTATGTGGATCCCACACAATTAGTTTTTTTTTGGATGTGGTATTGCAGGGGGGGGAGGTGGGGATGAGTTGCCAAACATAGTCCTGGTTATTAACTTCCATTTTGAAATTTATTTCGTTGGTCATGCTTTGTGTTTCCTTTGGTGGAACAGTTAAGGTGGAGAGGGAAACCGAGGGGAGAGAAACAACTGGGGAAGAAGGGGACGACCAACTGTTGGGGACGAGTTCGAAAGTGAGGAAGAAGGTGTCGACAGAGGGAAAGAGGTGTCGGCAGAGGGAAATGAGCATTTTTTTTTGTAGTGAAGGTTCGTGTTTGGCTTTAGTTGGTGGTGGTGGTTGACGGTGGAGGGAGGTGACAGGGGTGACATTGTACCCTTCCTATGAGTGGAGTTCGGCGGCAAGGCGGGTGGGTGGTGAAGTAAGGAGCATCTAGTAGTGAGAGGGAAGTTCTTGATCTCCAATTTAATTTGCGTTTGTTTTGTGATAAATTTAGGATGTTGATGTTTAGGATGTGTTGATGAGAAATTGAGGGTTTGAAGTGTTTATCTTGAAATTAGAGGGGGGAAGTGGGTGATAATGTTGGATAATGGGAGTTGTGTATTTGGTGTGTTGGGTAAAGGTTGAGTGGTGAGGGGGCATTTTGGGGGTAATTAACTATGGAATTTGTGGTTGTTTGTTTATTTTAATTATTTTGACAATTTAATGGTTTGTTTCATGGGAAGTGTAAGTGAATAACCCGGGATAGTTCTATGTAGTTCAGTGTTTACATTTCAATGAACTGCAGGTGAATCCCGGGATATTTTTATGTAGTTGAGTGCATTGTAATATTTGACATGCAGGTAAGTAACCCTGGATAGTTATCTGCAGTTGAGTGGATACAATCTGCTCAACTGTAAGAATATAATTTGGGATACTTATCTGCAGTTGAGTGGATTAGATATTGTGAACAACATGTCAGTAACCCGGGGTATTTGTATATGGTTGACTGCATTGTATACTTTGAACTTCAGGCAAGTAAACATGGATAGTTATCTGTAGTTGAGTGGATATACTCTACTGTGGGTGTGTAACATGGGATACTTATCTACAGTTGAGTGTATAAGATCATATGAACAGCAGTCAGTAACCCGGAATATTTGTATGTACTATGGGTGGTATTTGGCTTCATTGTTGAAGTAACGACGGTATGCGTTTTGATATATTATAGTGTGCTAGCCTAATGTACTTGGTTGGATGATTTTGGAATGGCATGGTTGGTATCGATTCAGGCAAGTTGTTATTGAGATAATGTGCATATTGTTAGAGTGGTGGTATATGGGTTTTGCATGTGTATGTGCGATTGAGACAATGTCCACATGGTGGCTAATGATCATTAATATTCTGGGATATGTAGTCAGTACCACTCAATGTGTGAAGCATATCCTGGGATCTAGATTAGCTTGGGTAGTTGTTTGTGTTGGGATGTTTGTTCCTTGGTGCTTCCTAAGTGCTTGCTATCAATGTGGTCAATATCCCCTCAGTGGTCATTAATATCCTGGGATAATTTTTGTGTATGTAATGTGCGAATGCAATTGGGAATAATGAAGTTGCAAAGTATGAGTGCCCGTCATGGTGAGAAGAAGAAGCTTTAAGGAAGGTGGAGTCCATAAAGAGACGATAGCGATCGTTGACTCTAGAAGAAGAGGAGTGTTAGGGTTCGAGTTCAGGAAGCGATTATATTTATGAGGACCTTGCGGGAGATAGTGATGGTAATGCCTCTTTCGTATAGGAGGGTGATGTTGGTTTGCATTGTGCTAAGGAGATAGAGAGTAGTAAAAGACGGTTTGATGACAGGAAGAGGGTACCTGATGAGGGGAAGGGAAGACACAAAAGGGGTAGGGTAGCAGGGGATGGGATTATGATTGGGGATGACCCTGGGGGGTGCTTGTAGGTCTTGATCCTATCTTGCATGGGAAGGTGATATTGGATATAGTAGTTGACTTTGTAAGTAGGTTGGGACTTGTATATGTGGAAGCTAGTAAGCAGACGATACTGAAGTCTGTTCTATATATTGAAGTCTGTTCTACAGTATTGCTTGTTTGGCCTTCGGAGAGAGTTGATCCTCGTCTTGCTAGGTGATGGGTTCCAAGTGGGAGGGCATTTAGGATAGAAGGGAGGATTGTCGCATTTACTGTATTTGATGTGACGTTCATAACTTGTCCTCCTGTGATTGAGAGGAAGGTAGAATTTGATGGTGAGCAGGTTAGTGGTGATTTAGGGAGGATGGTAAGGGACCGCATGGTGAAATATTAGTGGCCAAAAGAGATAAGTGGAAGTGTCAAAAAGAAGGGAGGAGAAGTATTTTATGGAATTACATTCATGCAATGTCTGAGTTGTGCAACAAGAATAGTAAAGAAGATAGCATCGTATTGTGCATGCGGCTGTTTGTGTGCATGGTTCTTGGTGGATTGTTCTTTTTGAGGACACTGTATAGTGTTGCATGGTCTATAGAGAGATATGTGAATGATGTGTAGCATTTAGGGGAGTATATATGGTTAGAGACAATTTAGCAATTCCTTATGCAATCATTGGATGAGTTCCAGGTGAAGTTGTTGGGACCTATCAATGATGTGCAGCTGAATGATTGTGTCATCCTTCTTGAGGTATGTAGATATTCATTTCCATACTTGTATGTATATGTGCAATTGTGTCTCTACATGTACATGTACTAATGTTAGTGAATGCTGACGGTGTATATTCATGTATAGTGATGCAGTAATGACTGGTTGTGGAAATAGGGGTACTAATTGTAATAGTTCAACCCTAAATCATGTATATTTATTTAATTACCTCATGTTAATGATTTTCTCATATTTATTGGTCGTATTTCATCATTTCGGTGGGAAAAAAATAATAATAATTTCATTTGGGACCTCACTTGGCAATTTGGGTTTTATTTGTTTATTTAATTATTAACTAAAACTTTGGAGGAATTGATACTAAGCCCTAACAAGTTTAATATAAGTAATTTATTTTGTTTTCCGTAATATTAGAAAATTTTAATTTTGAGTTACGCAAAAACATTATTGTTTCGAAGCGTTTTATTCACGAACCTAACTTATTTTGACCCAATTTGAAGCCCAACAAGTTTGCATATTAACCTAGCTAATTACCATGAGTTAGGTTTAACCATGGTTAGCTAAAAGTCATTTTTGAAGATAAAAATTCAGCAAAGCATGTAGATTAGTCAAAAAGCCACAATCAAGGCACAAACCTCATCTCTCTCCCTCCCCTCTCTAACCCCACGACCAGCCCAGCTACAGCCACTGTTCTGGTGTTTTCCAGTAAGTTTCCGGCCAGCCTTGGTTGCTTCCGACACCCTAGTATCACTAGCTACCATCCTCCATCCTCAAAACCACCAAATATCACATCCATCTCTACTTTTTTTTTAAAGTTCAAAGTGAGTAACCCTAAGCTTGTTTCCTTTGGATTTTTGATTTTGATTCTTGTTTATGTTGATTTGAGTTTTGATCATGTTTTTTGGGATGGAAATAAGAGTTTGATGTTTTTAATTGTTGATTGAGTTTGGATCATGCTAGGGTTTGGGGTTATTCATGAGCATGCAAGCTTAAGGTGGCAAGTATGTGTTTACTAGATTGTTTGTTTTGATTTAGTGGCTTTAATCTCTAATAATATTTATGAGGGTGTTTTTGGTGATCTTGGATGAGATGAAGAGGAAGTAAGTTGGCCAATAGTTAGGGTTTTAATGATTATGCAAGGTTTAGCTTTCCTTTAATAGCAAACATGCTATTTGCGTATATTTGATTGAGAAATGAGTCTTTGATGTGTACTATTATGAAGTGAAATTGAGTATGGTGGCTTTGTATGATGATTGGAAGGACCAAAAATTTGTCACATGATTTTAAGGAGTGATTTTAGATGAGGATTTGTGTGAAAAGAGAGAAGAAAGTAATGACAATGAGGGCTGAAAAATGACAGAAAACAGGGCAAGCTTTCTCAATAAATTGCTAATGATCGGCCTTATCCAAAAGTATGATTTTTGTTGGGTAGATAGATCAGTGAGTTAGATTTCAAATACCTTTTGAATTGCCTCAATATGAGGTATGGGAAAAAAGTTATGGCCATTTTACTAGAACTGCGCAGGCCAAATCAAAACTGGCACACTTGTGTTCTAGCCCCATTTTGGGAACTCTATTGTGGGAATCACGGTTTGTATTGCAAAGAAACATTTTTTGGGACTTCTTAAGCTTTCCATATTAGGGAATTATGTCTCAAATGGAGATCGAGAGATTAGGTTACAAGTCATTTACTTTATCCTATATTACGCCCTTACTTTTCTTTCACTAAAGAACTAACTATGAAAATAAATACATTTGCTAAATATATGTTCCTCTAACGATATTTTGGTACCAAATTAGGGCCTAATCTATCATTTCCTCCCCTTTTGCGCATAACCATACCCAGTGACATTTCATTAAAAGTCCCAGGTACGTTCATTGTCTGTATCTTTCGAAATCAGCGCGTATTTATCAAAATTATAATGTTTGGTAAGTACATCAATGAATCAGTTTAATCAGTGGTTTATCACATAATTAGTGACCCTATCAATTATTAGTTATAAGGCATTGCCCTTCAGTTACCCGCGTGGCTTCAGGCCAGGTCCCCCGATCGGTTTGGCAAGTGCACACCTATCTTTAGATCGTAACAGTTACCAGGGGTCCACTATCAGATAAGAATTAGCAATTCAGTTTTATATTCAAATCATTCCCTATTTTTAATTAAAATGAATTGCAATGCGGACCCAACTAGTTTTTCAGTGTGCAGTTAACAATACAGAAATGCATGTACTAAGCTTCGGCTCACTGTTCAAAATGTTTTCATGTTTTGTTTTAGGAAAATGCTCAGTGAATCACCCTCCGACTGGCAGGCTGACTGGAGAAGATAAGTGAGCGAGAATGTCTAAAAGAAATAGTGGTGTTTTAGTGCTAAAATATTTTGAGCATTGTATTGTAAGATATTTTGATGTTAGAACTATATACTCTGCTAAAAAGTTACTATATTTTGATGTAAACTATAAGATCGTTAGTTACTGTTGATGTTGGATTGATGGTTTGCCTTTACAAATGTCGTGTGGTGGTAACGATGTTCAGCTTGGTTATGTTTAATTATTTTTAAGTCAAGCCTTGTCCTTTTTGGACGGCGGTAACACCTCGATCATTTGGGATATCACTACTAATTGATAATATTAATTGGTAAGAATGCAAATGGTGAATTATGTACATTTAGGATGTTACAGATTTGGTATCAGAGCCAGGTTTTGATTTTCTTGATGGGATATGGCGCATGGAGCTTAAATTTAGGAGGGTGAGAAGGGTTGTTAGTAAGAAATATTGCATACTATTAGAGACTTGTGATATAAGAAATGCATGTTGCTTATCTTCTATATGCCCCTCTTTTGTATTTTCCGTGCTAGATGGATCTCTATGCAGTCAACATGATGCCCGGTACATCTGTGGCCACTCATATCTCACTGTTACACACTAGCATGACAGCTCATGCGCAAGACCCTTTCTCCGAGTTTTGCAACATCACAATCTGCGCAAACAGATTGCTATAGTCCTTACCCGCAGTTGATATGTTGGTAGAGTTTAGGCTCTCTTATCATCATTTCATGATGACGGGGAACCCATGTTGATACGGACCTGTGTTTCAGGTCCAGGCGGCTTGGGCGACTATCACCTCGAAGTTGATGTTACTTGAGGAGTTCAAGTAGGGGGGGATTACCATGGAGACTTTTCAGCACACCTTTCCTTTACACCGAGCACATCCCCCGCCTGCACCACCCACACCAGCACAGGGACCACCATCGCCGTCCGTAGGCTCATGTGATGGTGGATCTCCCTGATACACCAGAGATTGTGGTGCTTAGTTTTGATGACGAGCCCATTGAGGGTTTTGAGGACGAGGACGATCTAGAGGAGGATTAGGAGATTGATGAGATAGTAGAGGCGCAGCAAATGGATTAGGAGGTCGATGAGGCAGTGGGAGAACATCAGGTTATCAGGAGGTTGACGAGGTAGAGTTAGGGGTATCGGACAACAGCTTCGACTCAAGCGAGGATTCGGAGGATAAGTCCCACCCATAGTACGATCTGCCTAGGGATCGTTAAGTTGTTTCAGGTATGGATTTGAGTAGGTCACATTTTGAGCCCGCATGTATGTAGTATGGTTGAATTGGATAGTTGCATTTTGTGTAGCGTATGACATTGTATATAGTTAGTCAAATCCTTCTGACCATGATAACATGGTCCGTTTCTCTTTTTGGACATGTGACGGATCTAGTTACTAGGGGCTAGTTAGTGTTTGGGCTTGGGGTAGGAGTCAGAGCTAATTTTGTTTAGTTAGTTAGATGTGATATATTTTGTTGATCATGTATGTAAACAAGCAGTTATGAAATGATATAAAGAACCTTTGGGTTTTGTTTTAAATAATATTTGAGCCATATTAAATGTATTTGTTGGGCTTGCTTATCTTATATGCTTGGGTATTTCAGTGATTGAGTTGTTTCGTTTAACGTATGATCAGAATGTTTGAATTAGTGCAAAATAATACGAACATTCATATATAGGATAACTCGGATCATAGTCAGGAATCGGGTGAACAAGCCTCACATCATGTGCCATTAAATTTTGCCCAAATGCCACTAATTCCCCCTCAGTTTGCTAACAACATTAGGGACCCGAACTACTAGCTGGCCTTAGTAGCTAAGCTGATGAAGCGGATTCCCCAAGTACCTACTGAAACCCCTCTAAAGATGATAAATTAGCAGATAGGGCAGCACTATGCAAACCTAAAGTGTATGATGGAAGTTATGATCCAATAGTATTGGAGGAATGGGTAAGGGGAATGGAGAAAATTTTTACAGTGGAAGAGGTGCCAGAAGAAAAGAAAGTAAACATTGGGACGTATTTTATTTGACTAGTGAAGCTGATATTTGGTGGAACACAGTTAAGGATAAGCTCGTGGAGCCTGAATTCACTAGGAGTAAGTTCCTGGGTGAGTTGAGGACAAGATTTTACCCAGTTGTGGTCCAAAGAAAAAAGGAGAGAGTTTATGGAGCTGAAGATGAGTGGCAACATAACTGTGATGCAGTATGCCAGTAAGTTCACAGAATTATCCAGGTTTGTCTCTAAATTTGTGTCATCTGAAAAGTTAAAGATGAGGAGGTTCGAAAAGGGTGTATCCTTCTACATTCGAAATCAGTTAGCTGGGCAACCAATCTTGACTTATCAAGAGCTATATGAATGAGCCGCTGAAGTGGAGCGAAAGAAGGCAGAGTTAAGGGCCCTGAACCCGATCAACCAAAAGAGAAAAGGGATTGAACGAGGAACTTCAAGTGAGAGCATCAACCAAAACAAATATTCTCCCACTCCTCCCAACAGCCGCCTTGCAAGCTTAGCAGAGCCCTGTGGAAAATGCAAAAGAACAAATCACACCACCCCGAGTGTCGAGTAGGAACCAACAAATGCATGTGGTGTGCAAGCCCGGAGCACGTCATTGCTGCCTGCCCAAAAATACTGAAAGCAATGGATAAGGGTGCAGTAAAACCCTTAGCCTCACCTCGTCAAGGGGCCCCACCACCAAGGCCTGCACTGATAGGACGGGCGTATGTAATGAGCAAGAAGGAAGCTACCACTTCTAGTACTGTAGTAACTGGAACTCTCCTTTTAAATTCGAAGCCATTTTGTGTATTATTTTATTCGGGTGCTACTCATTCATTTATATCCATCCGATGTGCTATGCAATTAAACTTGGAGGGTAGGAGGATGGAAACCAATTATAGGATCAAGTAACCTAATGATTGTGTGTTTGGGTGCCCCATTTCTTATAAACTTGCTCCCATTTCCATTGGTGGAACCACCTTCCATGTGGATTTGATTTAATTTGATTTATCTAATTTTGATATAATTTTGGGAATGAATTGGTTGCACACTTATGGAGCTAAGATTGACTATGTAGATCTTTAGGTTATTTTAAACGATGAAAAAGGGGGAGAAGTATGTTTCTATGGGCAAAGAGAGGCAAATTCTTATCCCTTGATTTCTGCTATGAAAGCAAGTAAGCTGTTATGTCAGGGGTATATTGGATATTGGTGTTATGCTATTGACACCCAAACAAAAGAGGAGAAAGTAGAAAGTATTCCAATAGTTTGTGAATTTAAAGATGTTTTTCCTGAGAGGCTACTAGGATTACCCCCACAGAGGGAAATTGATTTCGGAATTGAATTAATCCCTGGTGCCCAACCTATCTCCAAAACCCCATATCGTATTAGCCCAACTGAGTTTAAGGAGCTGAAGATTCAGTTAGATGAGTTGTTGCAAAAGAGATTTATCAGATCAAGTGCATCACCATGGGGTGCTCCTCCAGTGTTGTTCGTAAAGGAAAAGGATGGAACCTTAAGGCTATATATTGACTACAGGGAGTTAAACAAGATCAACATAAAAAAATAAGTACCCTTTGCCGTGAATAAATGACTTGTTTGACCAACTGCAGAGAGTAGGAGTCTCCTCCAAGATTGATTTGAGGTCAGGGTACCATCAACATAGGATTAAACCTGAAGACATCCCCAAGACTGCGTTTAGGACCAGGTATGGTCATTATAAGTTTACAGTGATGTCGTTTGGCCTCATCAATGCACCCACAGCTTTCATAGATCTTATGAGCAGGGTTCAGACCCTATCTAGACAAGTTTGTAGTGGTGTTTATAGATGACATCCTTATCTATTCTAAAGACAGGGAGGAACATGCTGATAATTTGAGGATGGTGTTACAAACCCTAAGGGAGCATCAACTTTATGGAAAATTAAAGAAATGTGAATTTTGGTTAGAAGAAGTGGTATTCTTAGGGTATGTGGTTACAAAAGAAGGAATTAAAGTTGATGCCTAGAAGGTGAAGGCAATCACAGAATGATCAAGGCCTACCAATGTCATTGAGATTAGAAGCTTCCTGGGTTTAGCAGGCTATTATCGAAGGTTCGTTATGGACTTTTCGAAAATAGCTTCACCTCTGACCAAACTGTTGAAGAAAGTAAATTTGAGTGGACAGAGAAGTGTGAAAGAGCTTTTTAAGAGCTAAGGCAGCGATTAACTAATGCCCCAATCCTAATGCTACCAGTGGAAGGTAAGGAGTATACCATCTACAGTGATGTCTCAAAGAATTGATTAGGGTGTGTTCTCATACAAGAAGACAAAGTAGTAGCTTATGCCTCTTGACAGCTTAAGCCTTATGAGAAAAATTACCCTACCTATGACCTGGAGTTAGCAGCCATGGTCTTTGCATTGAAAATTTGGAGACATTACTTATATGGGCTGCCATGCAAGATCTATACTTATCATCAAAGTCTGAAGTATATCTTTACCCAGAAAGAGCTCAATTTGAGACAATGGTGTTAGCTTGAGTTTCTTAAAGACTATGATTTGTAGATTCAATATCATCCAAGAAAAGCCAATGTCGTAGCAGATGCCTTGAGTAGGAAAGCATAACATAGCTCAAACACTGTGGTGATTACTCAGTTGAGTCTATTAAGAGAGCTTAAGAACTTGGGAATTCAATTAGTGTCCCATGGGCGAGCAAATGTCCAATCATCAACACTCACTTTACAGCCTTCCAAAGTGGAGGAAATTCGGATGAACTAGGAAAGCGATCCTGAACTCCAAATAATAAAAGAAAATTTAGAGAAAGGAAAGTCTCATGGGTTTGCAGTGCATGAGGATGGGACATTGCGATTCCAGAATCACCTATGTGTACCCAAAAGTGAGAAATTAAGGAAACAGATCCTAGAGGAGGCTCACTATACTCACTACTCGGTGCATCCAGGTGGCACCAAGATGTACAGAGACTTACGATAATACTTCTGGTGGAACAATATGAAGAAGGAGATTACAGAATACGAAGACAGGTGTCTAACTTGCAAGAAGGTTAAAGCAGAGCATCAGTGTCCGATGGGTGGGCTGCGACCCCTAGAAATTCCCACTGGGAAGTAGGATTCAATCTCAACAGACTTTGTTATGGGTTTACCCCTTCTTGCCTCAAAGAAGAATGTTATCTGGGTTATAGTTGATCGACTTACCAAGTCGGCCCATTTTCTGCCAATTAGGGATACTTGGGGAGTTAAAAAAACTAGTCCAACTGTATGTTAAGAAGATAGTCCGCCTACACGGGATCCCTTTAGACATAATATCAGACAGGGATCAAAGATTTCAAGCCCGTTTTAGGCAAGCACTTCAAAAAGCCTTTGAGACCAAATTGAACTTTAGTAGCTCTTTTCACCTTGAGACAGATGGGCAAACTGAAAGAGTAAATCAAATTCTAGAGGACATGTTAAGAGCATGTGTATTGGAGTTCCAAGGGAAGTAGGAAAATGATTTACCACTGGTGGAGTTCTCTTATAACAATAGCTATTAGTCCACTATCAAAATGGCCCCATTTGAGGCTTTAAAAGGGAGAAAATGTAGAACCCACTGTGCTGGAGTGATTTGGATGAGGCCTTGATCATAGGTCCTGAAATGAACAAGGAAACCATTGAAACAAAAAGAAAGATTCGGGAGCATATTAGGATTGCCCAGAGTCAGCAAAAGAGTTATGCGTACAAAAGAAGAAGACCTTTGGAGGCAATAAAGTTTTTCTGAAAGTTTCACCAACCAGAAGTATCAAGAGGATCGAAGTACAAGGCAAATTGAGTCCAAAATATATTGGACCTTGTGAAATCATTGAAAAGTTAAATCCCGTAGCATATCGACTGGATCTGCTAAAACTAGAACATGTGCATAACGTGTTTCACATCTCTTAGCTCAGGAAGTATATTCGAGATCCGGACCACACTATTGTATCTGAACCTATTGAAATCACTAAGGATCTAGTATATGAGGAGCGTACAGTCCAAATACTAGATCGCTTGACTAAGTAGTTGCGCAACAAGCAGATACCTTTAGTCAAGGTGCTTTGGACAAACCATACCTCCCAAGAATCCACTTGGGAGACCGAAGAAGAAAAGAAAGCCAAGTACCCACATTTATTTGAGGTAATCTTGCATGACATGATAAAGTTCATAAGTTTCGAGGACGAAACTCTTTAAGGGGGAAAGGCTGTGATAGCCCAACCTTAAATCATGTATATTTATTCAATTACCTCTTGTTAATGATTTTCTCATATTCATTTATCGCGTTTCATTATTTCGAAGGAAAAAATAATAATGGCAATTCGAGTTTTATTTATTTATTTAATTATTAACTAAAACTTTGGAGGAATTGATAGTAGGCCCTAAAAAGTTTAATATAAGTAATTTATTTTGTTTTCCGTAACATTACAAAAATTTAATTTTGAGTTACACAAAAACGTTATCGTTACGAAGCGTTTTATTCCCGAACCCAACTTATTTCGGCCCAATTTGAAGCCTAAGAAGTTTGCATATTAAGCTAGCTAATTACCATGAGTTAAGCTTAACCATGGTTAGCTAAAAGTCATTTTTAAAGATAAAAATTCAGCCAAGCATGTAGATTAGGAAAAAAATACAACCAAGACACAAACCTCATCTCTCTCCCGCCCTTCTCTAACCGCCGGCCAGCCCAGCTACAGCCAATGTTCTGGTGTTTTTCAGCAAGTTTTCGGCCAGCCTTGGCTACCTCCGACTCCCCCTAACAACCTAGTATCATTAGCTACCATCCTCCATCCTCAAAACCACCAAACATCAAATCCATCTCTACTTTTTTTCAAGTTCAAAGTGAGTAACCCTAAGCTTGTTTCCTTTGGATTTTTGATTTTGATTCTTGATTATGTTGATTTGAGTTTTGATCATGCTAGGGTTTAGGGTTATTCATGAGCATGCATGCTTAAGGTGGAAAATATGTGTTTCTTGGATTGTTTGTATTTGATTTAGTGGCTTTAATCTCCAATAATGTTTATAAAGGTGTTTTTGCTGATCTTGGATGAGATGAAGAGGAAGAAAGTTGGCCAAAAGTTAGAGTTTTAAAGATTATGCAAGGTTCAACTTTCCTTTAATAGCAAGCATGGTATTTTTGTATATTTGATTGAGAAATGAGTCTTTTGATGTATATGATTATGAAGTGAAATTGAGTATGATGTCTTTGTATGGTGATAGGAATGACCAAAACTTTGTCACATGATTTTAAGGAGTGATTTTAGATAAGGATTTGTGTGAAAAGAGATGAGAAAACAATGATAATAAGGGCTAGAAAATGACATAAAACAGGGCAAGTTTTGTCAATAAACTGGGAATGATTAGCCCAACCGAAAATTATGATTTTTGGTGGGTAGATAGATTAGTGAGTTAGCTTTCAAATGTATTTTCAATTGCCTCAATCCAAGGTCTGTGGAAAAAGCTACAAATGAAAGTTTTTCGAGACTTCTTAAGCTTTCCATATTGGGGAATTATGTCTCAAATGGAGATCGGGAGATTAGGTTACGGGTCATTTACTTTAGCCCCTATTACGCCCGTACTTTTCTTTCACTAAAGTATTAACTATGAAAATAAATACATTTGATAACGACATGTTCCTATAATGATATTTTGTACAGAATCAGGGTCGAATCTATCATTTCCTCCCCTTTTGTGCATAATCATACTCAGTGACATTTCATTAAAAGTCTCAGGTACGTTCATGGTATGTATCATTAGAAAATGGCACGTATTTATCAAAATTATAATGTTTGGTAAGTATATCAATGAATCAGTTTAATCACTGGCTTATCACATAATTGGTGACCCCACCAGTTATCAGTCATAGGGGATTGCTCTTTAGTTACCCACACAGCTTCAGGTCAGGTCCTCTGATCGGCTTGGCAAGTGTACACCTATCTTTAGATCGTAACAGTTACCAGGGGTCCATTATCAGATAATAATTAGCAATGCAGTTTTATATTCATCTCATTCCTTGCTTTTAACTAAAATGAATTGCAATGCGGGCCCAACCAGCTTTTCGGTGTGCAGTTAACAATACAGAAACACATGTACTGAGCTTCATCTCTCAATTTGAAATTTTTTCATGTTTTGTTTTAAGAAAATGCTTAGTGAATCGCCCTCCGGCTGGCTGGCTGACCAGAGAAGATAAGTGAGCAGGAATGTCTAAAAGAAATAGTGGTGTTTTAGTGTTGAAATGTTTTGAGTATTGTATTGTGAGAACTTTTGATGTTAGAACTATATACTCTGCTAGAAGTTACTATATTTTGATGTAAACTATGAGATCGTTAGCTACTGTTGATGTTGGATTGATGGTTTGCCTTTACAAATGTCGTGTGGTGGTAACGATGTTTGGCTTGGTTGTGTTTAATTATTTTTAAGTAAAGCCTTATCTTTTTTGGATGGAAGTAACGCCCTGATCATTTGAGATATCACTACTAATTGATGATGTTAATTGGTTAGAACGCAAACGGTGAATTATGTATGTTTGCGATGTTACACTGATTGTTTGCTTGTGAATGTTTAGTCATTGTTTGCAACTGTGTGTTTTCAGTGATGTGTGTGGAATTTCCAGGTGCGGTTTTGTGAGCAAACAACACAATTTTGTGACCATGAGAAGAAAAGGTTCCCTAGGATAGCCAATTAGGATGTCCTGGATCATGAGGGGCATTAAGATGCAAATGCCCTTGTAGCCAGATTGAAGGAAGAGGTATGTGTTGATTTTGTTTCCATCAAAGGTTTAAAAGTTTGGTGACTTAGGTAGATCGTATGCGTTAATATTTGTTTGTAAACTGTGAACATATGTAGCTGATACTAGTGTTGTATCCCATAGAAGAGGAGAAGGAGGAACAGATTACAACTGATTTTTTATAGACAGCTAAGAGGAGGTACTATTTGGAAGATGAAGAGGTAATCGGTTTGTAGTTGTAGTTGCGATAGAATTACTACTTTGTCTGAACAGATTTTGATGTTGTTGGTGCTTGCAAGGAGTGTTATCATATGAGGAGCACATGTGACGTGTTCATTCAGACTTGCGGTTAAAGGAGAACCGTAAGTCAATGGACAAGAAGACCGAGATGTTGGCATGTCGTGTTTGTAATTTGAAGGACAGGCTACAGAAGTATGAAGACATTATTGAATACTTTCAAGGATATGATGGTGCAGGTGTTGCAGACCATAAGGTTGGGGTAGCAGCTACGAGGAGTGCAATGAATAGTGTGGATGAAGACAGTGGTCAACCGTAAGCTGCTTATAATGTGCATAGTACGCATGAGCATCACTCCCAAGTGCAGAAAAGGCAGTCACTCCTAAGCAGTGGGAGGTTAAGTTGAGGCGTAGAGGCGCTGGCTAATGAGGGGCATCCTATTCAGGTGCCAGCTGCAAAGGAGCAGCCTCTTCAGGAGCTGAATGGTGAGGAGTAGCCTATTCAGGTGTCAGCTGCTGAGAAGCAGCATCTTAAGGTGCGGTTGCTGAGGAGCAACCTCTTGAGGTGTTGAGGATGGAGGAGTAGCCTGTAGAGGTGTCGATTGTTGAGGTGCTGCCTATCGAAGTGGCAGCAGTAGACGTTCCTGTAGCTAAGGTCCCGGCTGTTGAGGTGGCCGATTTGGAACAGGTGGTTGCTGGTCTGCCACATATTGAGGAGCCGGTTGTGGAAGAAGCAGTTGCTGAGTTGTCGAGTGGTCGATTACCTGCTATTGGTGTCACCGATGTTGAGTATCGGGGTGTTCAGGCTCCGCCTTGTGTGGATTTCGTTGTTAGGGTGCCTGGTGAGAGTGCGCAGTTAATGGGTGATGTCCGCGTCATCGTTATTGACTTCCTCCACTGATGATGACAGAGATACAGATTCCTATAGTAAGACTCAGCCGAGGATAGCTGAAGTTGGAAGTCCAATGGAGGAAGTCAGTGGGTCTCAGACAGATGAGGAGGTTGTTGTGCAATCCAGCGACGGTACAGATGAGAAGTCACCCCGTTGCTGACCAATGTAAGCATAGGCCTTAGGCTAGGAGAGCTGCTCATTTTCATGACTCCCTGTAGTTTCCACAATCCCTAACACATAATTTTCTTAATCTGATAAGTTATTATCTATGATTGTAGCGGAGGTCCTTTGACTGAAGACATCACTGTCATCCCATAATGGAACAAGACTACCTGAACTGCCTTTATCACTATATCACTTACATATTCACCAAGTCCACCAAGCATTGGAAAGAAGAAATTATATTTGACATCCTCTCTAATTTGTAATATAATTAGCTAATTTAACATAGGTTTCTTAAACACTTTAGCAAATACATTATCCAAAAGTTTATACAAACAGCATGTTTCTAGGGTAAAATCACTTTGCTGATTAGTATCTTGAAGTGGACCCTTCTAGCTTTCTAGGGTAAAAGTTTATACACTGTGAGCACCTGGCTAGCTAACCTTCAGCAAAATACTGCAACCCACATTTATTTCTTGCCACCTTTTGGCTTATTAGGAGGGGGACTATTCACTGGTCCCTGACCTAAAACAGAAAACACGAAAACTTTCGAATAATGAGCCTAAGCCAAGTATATACACCTCTATGCTGTAAAATAAACTTTGTATTCAGTTAGTGGGGCGCGTGCATTTCAGAACACTTTGTTTGAAAACAGGAGAGAGAGAAAATGTGAGTAAAATTGCTTTGTCAGTGATTATCTAAAGTGGACCCCTTATTGATGTTTGAAACGATTTTATGATAGGCGCATGCCTCCCAAGCCAATCGGGAAGCCTAAGCAGCAGTCATGCTGGTAAAGTGAAGGGCGTAAGCCCCAGTGATTGATAATTTATAGGGCCCACTTATTTAGGTGACAATACTTTGAATAATCTGATAAGCATGTGAGCTTTCAAATAATGCATGCAATATATGTACCGGGTCTTTGAAATCTCCCTTCTTTGTAATGAATATGTTCATTACAGCTTGAAACGACAGAAGTGACCTTATTTTTGCTCCAAATGTAAAACTTCAAGGTTAGTGCAAGTTTAAGAAGTTTTATTAAATTTCCTGAATCAATAAGTACTTCAATACCCTTTGGCTCTTCCTTTAATTATTAACATACCCATTATTTTTAACTTAGGTTGATTTTGTTTCACTTTGCTATTCTTTCATTTGATACTGTTGACGCTCGGGTTATCAATGTTATAATAGTGTAGTGACATAACTCGCCCCATTTTTATTAACATCAACATTATTATTGTTATTGTTGTGATTATTATTGAAAGCATGTTAATATTAATACTTTTGTCACACTTGTTGCTATTAACGTTATCATTAATATTGTTATTATTAGTATTAGTATTATTATTACTATCATGATTATTGTTAGTGGTATTATTCTTCCTTTAATAGTCATATTGTCGTTAGCCACCATCATGATTTATATTATTTAATCGCGATTCGGTTTAGGATGGCATCATGTGTTTGGTTTCGGGTCGAAATCTAGAGGTATTCATTTTGTTTCTCTTTGCTAGTCCCAATCATGCAAATATTCACTAATTCTTTCACAATCAATTCGCTTAAATCTTGACCCAAGCACAAAACTTAAGCTTTGGAAATGCCTTAGTTACAATAATTAACCCAAAAGTAATCAACTTACCTAAATACCCAAATAATTATCAAAATGTCATTAAGGAAGATCGACCCTAGCTATTCAAGTAACCATATTTTCCTCAATTCTTTTCTTCGCTTCTCCGAGCCCTTTTCATTAGCTTACTTCACTCCTAATCACCAACCGATCATTTGAAATAAATCAACATATGCATATTAATTTAATAAACATCAAATTCTCAAGACCAACATATTCCCTCCTTTTTTTCTTCTCCTCTAGTCCTAGAATTGGCACTCATGCTCATGGCAAGACACACACACCCAACACAACAACTCATATACACATATACATCTCATTATTCTCGTTCAACTATCACAAAAATTCATTTAAACACTATCAAATCAGCACAATCAAGCTTAAATTTCATCCAAACCACAATCCGTAAACCACCATGCCCATCCTCAACCTGCAACACTACCTTTCAAACATCTAATAAAATTACAAATCAACACTCCCCGAATCTAGATACATTGTCCAATACAAAAATTCAATCATAAAACAATGAAAATCAAATTAGGGGGTTAGGGTTTCACCTTCTCCATACAATAAAGCAAACACAAGGAGATGAGAGAAAAGGTGCTGACTGCGGTGGTTGTGGATGGCATTTGGGTAGCGGTCGGACGGCCAGGTGTCACGTGAAGCTAACCGATGCACATAGCAAGCAATGGGGGGTGTTTTGCCTGGGCGAGCAAACACTAGGGGTTCTGTTTTGGGTGAAAAAACAGATAATGGGGGTTTTGGGTACTTGGGGGGAAGTTTGGGGGTTTTATACTTTTGTTTAATTTGTTTTTTTCTTTTCTTTTTTTTTCCTTATAAATTATAAACCGAGTGTTGTCTAGATTTTTCTAATTTGATCCTAATAATCTTGCTTTCTCTTCTTTTTTTTTCATCCAATATATATTTTGGGCTAATTTCTTAGCTAAAATTTATGGGTTAATTTTTTTACACCATTTGGGTGCAAAATTTGGAAGAAGGAATTTTCATTTTCAATTTGTTACCCTTGCACTCTTTTATATATATCTTACCTTATTATTATTGTTTTAATGTTATTATGTTTATATATATATATATATATATATATATATATATATATATATATATAT
>JACYFF010002017.1:4562417-4573481 GCA_017589665.1 Selenicereus undatus | reverse complement strand
AGCTATCATTGAAGTATTTATTAATATTTGAATGGGTTATTCGAGAGTATAACCAAATTCATTTTAAGGCCACTCTACCGATTTAACCTGCAATTGCATAAATAGATGTATATATATACAATAATAAGTTAAAATGCAGTGCCCAACTTAATTAAATTGTAATTAAGGTAATTAGCATAATTTTATATTTGGGCCACTACACCCTTCCCCCCATAAAATGAGTTTCGTCCTTGAAACTTGCAAATTCGAAAGAAAACTTAGGTTTACCTCAAGCAAGGATGGTTATTTGCTTCTCATGTCTTCCTCTATCTCCCATGTGGCTTCAAATGAAGAATGCTTGGCCTACAAAACCTTTACTAGAGGAATATTTTTGTTCCGGAGTTGTTTAACCCTATAATATAATATATGTACAGGACGCTCTTCGTACATTAGATTCTCAGTGACCTCTATAGGCTTTGCTATGATGACATGGTTTGGATTTGGAATGTACTTTCTGAGTTGTGAAATATGAAAAACATTGTACCGTACTCAAGCTCTGATAGTAATTCCAACGTATAAGCCACCAGGTTTAACTTGTCAATAATTTCGTAGGGCCTGATATATTTAGGGCTCAGTTTACCCCTGATATTGCAGTAATTCTATGGTACGTAGTTAGGTACACATCTACAAATATAGACATTTCAATATAATTGGCCCCGTGCCTAGTCGTCTACCTTATTTCTAGATGTGGATGTAAAAAATTATCAAGAAAAGATACATTCTAGGAAACAAAAGATACAATACAAGTAAGAAAAGATACACTATTGGCAAGAAAAGATACACTAAAATTATCAATACATGGCCGAAAAGATCCACTAAAAATTATCAACTAATAACAATTTCAAATTGTCTTATTCATAAAATAACTATTAGTTAATGAATGTAATAATTACGAACATTATTATTATATTGAAGGCCCCCAATATCAAGAACCCATGAGCAAGAATATGATCTTCAGGCACTATTACTACAAAAAGCTAACCCTTACCCAACGAATGATAGTGGTTCTCATTGAATTTGTGGATATTATAACTTATTATTGATTTAAAATTGTAGATGTGGATGCTACTATATTCTTATTTGTGGATTCTTGGTGATTTTGCATTTTAATTTTGCTCTAATAAATCTTTTGTAGTTTACCTTTTATAGTGAACCTTCATCTGATTGTAGTGAACCTTTACCCGCTTAAGCATGGGCTACACGTGCAGCGCATGCACCTAGCAAGGTATATACGCTTGTAGCATAAATTTTCCCTAATATCGGACCTTCTTACTCCTTCAACTGGAGATACCTTAAAGAACATTGTATCTACCACTTTAAACTCTAATGGTCTCCTTCTTTTATCAGCATAACTTTTCTGTCGGCTTTGGGCTGCTTTAATATATTTTTTAATTTTCCTTATCTTCTCAGTGGTCTCTTGAATCAACTCAACCCCTATGGTTAATGTCTCATCGAGCTCACTCCAACGCAAGGGAGTTATGCACTTTCTCCCATACAGTGCTTCAAAAGGAGCCATTTTAATGGTGAATTGATAACTGTGATTGTAAGAAAATTCCACCACAAGTAAATAATCTTCCCATTTCCCCTGAATGTCAAGCACACATGCTCTCAGCATATCCTCCGAAATTTGATTCACTATTTCGATCTGCCCATTGGTCTCAGGATTATATGAACTACTAAAATTTAGCTTGGCTCCAAAAGCTTTCTGTAGGTCTTGCCAAAACTGAGCTTGAAACCATTGGTCTCTAACAAATATTATATCCTTTAGTATGCCATGTCATCGAACTATTTCTTTTACATACAATTGTGCCAGTCTCTATTCACCTCAAGTGTCATGAATTGGTATAAAATGGACAGATTTGGTAAGTCTATCCATAGTGACCCAAAGGTATTATTTTTTAAAGCCAAAAGCAGCAATCCCATAACAAAATCCATTGAAATTAACTCCTATTTCCAAGTCGAAATCTCTAAAGGCCTTAGTTCGCGTACTGGATGCCGATGTTAAGCTTCTACCCTTTGACACTCAAACATTTATCCACATATTTTGCAATCTCTTTCTTCATGTTATCCCACCAGAAGAATTGCCTCCAATCTCTATACATTTTTGTTCCTCCTGAATGCACTGAGTAGTGAGTATTATAGGCGTCTTCTAAGATCTTTTTTCAATTCCTCCTTATTGGGCACTTACAATTGGTTTTGAAACACGAGGTTCCACCTTCATGTATTACGAAGCTAAATGATTTTCCTCGTGCGACGTTCTGTAAAAGCTTCTCCAGCATCATCTTTTTGGCTCTCCTTAATATCTACTACGCTCGAAGGTTGCACTAGTGCATTTGCTACCACGCTCGCCTTCCTAGGATGATATTGAATTTGTAAATCATAATCTTTAAGCAAATCCAACCTTCTTCGTTGCCGTAGGTGATCTCTTTTTTAGTAAAGATATACTTTAGCCTCCAATAGTTCGTAGAGATCTTGCACGACGCCCCATATAGGTAGTGTTGCAAGATTTTTAAGGCAAAAACCACGGTAACTAACTCCAGATCATGAGTTGGACAGTTCTGTTCATAAGATGTGAGTTGCCTTGAGGCATAGGCAATTGCCTTGTCATATTACATTAGCACACAACCTAACCTATTTTTAGAAGCATCACTGTAAATAGTATACTCTTTCCCTTCTACGGCAAGGTAAGGAGAGAAGTTGTGGTTAAGCGCCTCTTTAATTCTTGAAATGCCTCCTCACACTTGTTTGACCACTCAAATTTAGTCGTTTTCGTCAGCAGATTGGTCAGTGAGGATGCTATTTTGAAAAATCCTTCACAAACTTCTTATAGTATCCTGCTAAGCCCAGAAAACTCCTTACTTCTAAGGGTCAACTTTAATTCCTTGTTTGGAAACTATATGCACCAAAAATGTCACTTCAATCAGGCAAAATTCACACTTTTTTAGTTTAGCGTATAATTGGTGTTCCCTCAAGATTTGTAATACAGTCCTCAAATGATTAACTCATAATTGATCAATGAATGGAGCAGGGGCATTTGTAAGTCCAAAAGGCATCACTGTGAACTGATAATGACCATATCTAGTCCTGAAGGCGTTTTGGCAATGTCTTCTAGCTTAATTCTAAGCTGGTGGTAACCAGACCTCAAACCAATCTTCGAAAATACCCAGCTCCTTGTAATTGATCAAATGGGTCATCTACTCAGGGCAAAAGATACTTGTTCTTCTTGGTAATTTTGTTTGACTCCGCGTAATCTATATATAAACTAAAAGTTCCATTTCTTTTCTTCACAAACAAAACTAAGGTTGCCCGGGTTTACACACTTGCCCTGATAAGCCCTTTTTGTTGTAATTCATCCTACTGGGTTTTTAACTCTTTGAGCTCTACTGGGGTCATCCTATATGAAACTTTTGAAATGGGTTGTGCACTAGGAATCAGCTCAATCTCAAAAGAAATCTCTCTTTGGGGAGGTAGACCATGCAACTCATTAGGAAAAACATCAAAAAAATTCACACACCATAGGGATATTTTCTATTTTCATCTCTTCCCCCTTAACTTCAATGGAATAACATAAATATCCTATACAACCTACCTTAAGAACTTACTTGCCTTCTTAACTAAAATTATAGGACACTCTTTCCCCATCATTTCACTATAAGAGCAT
This sequence comes from Selenicereus undatus, assembly GCA_017589665.1. NCBI lineage: Eukaryota > Viridiplantae > Streptophyta > Magnoliopsida > Caryophyllales > Cactaceae > Selenicereus > Selenicereus undatus. The sequence continues at coordinate 4,569,781 of JACYFF010002017.1, read as the reverse complement.
ATCTCTCGACCCTCCTGGTCCCTTAAAGTGACCTTAAGGTTCTTGCAATCTATGTTTTCCCCATAAGTAGTCAACCACTCCATTCCAAGATTAGATCAAATTCTGACATGTTAAATTGGATCATATTTCCAGGAAACTCATGGTCATCAATCACAATAGGAACATGCTTATAAAGAATGGGACATTCTATTACTTGCCCTGGGGCAAACTGATTCTATAGTTAACCTACACTTTATCTCTTCTCAAATTCAATTGCAATGTAGTTAAGGTGGATATAAACAAATGGTTGTGCCCAAATCAAACAAAACACAAAATGACTTTGAATTTAAAAAGAGAATTCCGGTGACAACCATACCAGAAACTATAGCTTCCTTCTTGCTCATCACGTAAGCTCATCCTGCTGTTGTAGGATGAGGGGTAAGGTTCCCCTGACGTGGTGGTACCAGCAGCCTTACAACTCCTTTTTCTGTGGTCTTGTGTCTTCTTAGGCAAACGAAAATCCAATGATTAAGGCTTCCACACCACATGTATTTGTCAGTAGCTATACAACACTCTGTTGTAGTGTGGTTCGTTCAGCCAAAATTTTCGCAAGGTTCTATTGAAGCTATTAGGCTACTCTTAACATGGCTAGCAGTAGGTTTACTATAAGCCACAGTCTTGCTGGATGTCCAACGATCATTCCACTTCCTCTCCTGATTCTTTAGGTTCAAGGCCCTCAGTTCACTCTTCACTTGCACCACCTCAATAGCTCTTTCATACAATTCCTAATAGGTCTAAATTGGTTAACTAGCAAGTTGATTTCGAATATAAAAAGCTAAACCTTCCTCAGAACTTTTCATTTTCATCCTTTTAAAAGCCACAAAGTCTAGATAGAACTTAGCCCTAAGCTCTTTGAGAAACGTAGCCTAAGTATGCTCAGGTCCTTGTAAATTATCCTTCATAGTGCTCCACTAAATATTTGTTTCACCAGCTATGTGAAAGGTCCCTATGCTCATCTTTTTCTCCTCATGTACCTTGACCACTGTAAATATTTTCTCTATCCCCTTAATCTATTCCTCTAGTTCTATAGGGTCAAGTTTCCCATCATAAACCTTAGGGTTACGTCGAGCTACCCTATCAGCCAACTTATTAGGTTTAGGGGGGTTTATGGAGGTACAGAGGAATCCTTTTCATCAAACTCAACTACCAAATTCTTCTTGTAATTAGGATCTTCAACACTACCAAACACTTGAAGGGCTACTGTTGGACCTCCATTAAAATTTTGTTGGAGATTCTCTAGCACTTGGTTTCCTGAAGCTTTAGTCTCACCATCATTATTATTCATATTGTTGTTACAGACTCCGACATACTGAATCACATAAACAAATATTGTTATCTAAATTTGCACGGTATTATGACAAAACAATAATCATTCAAAATCAAAACACAATTTTAACACAAACACTAATTTCATTGTATCTATATACATAAATAAAGACCACCAAAAGAATGTTGTAATATATCATGTCAGCACTTCCAGCTTTTTAGCAGGGATCTCTAGTCTAGCCCCTTTCCACACCTACTAACTTAAGTCATTTGCCTAGTCAAATATGCCCCAAACCCAAAATGAAAAGGCAGACTACATCATCATAGTTGGATATGTTAGGCCACCTATATACATCATATATATACGCAATGCGCAAAAAGAATATCATCTAGACCAGCTATACTGCATGTATAAGCAAAAATCAAAATCCAAAACATAATGCGAAATGGGTAAAACTCTAACGATCCTGGGATAGATCGTAATCAAGTTTAGAAGAGTCGTTGTCTTCCTCGCCTGAGTCGAAGCTGCTAACAGACATCTCTACACCTAAATCCTCATAATCAAAATCTCGCTTCAACTTCCTCGGATCCTCCCAAAGCTACTCCTGTGGCTCATGCTCCTCCTTCTTATCCTCAGGCTCAATCTCCTCATCGTCAAGCTCAATCTCCTCCTCCAAACTCAACTTAACCAACTCAGGTGAATCGGGTACATCTATTACCATCTAAACCTCGCCAGAGGCATCTGAACCCTCCGATGAAAAAGAAGTGTTTGTCGAGCCAGCCTGGGATGGAAAGGTAGGCAGTTGCTGAGTTGGTGGCGGTTGGGGTAGTGCTCACTGGGTAAAGGGAGGTATAGGTGGAATAATAGAGGGAGGTATGCCAGGTGCAAGGTGAATGTACAGGAGCGGCCCATAAGAAATACCCCTCAGTTCCAACTCTTCTCTTAATAACAACTCCCTGGTTACAGTGATCTATGCTTATACAATGTGAAACCTCTCCCCGTTAACTCTAAGATCTCCCATAACCATGAAATCATGGTGTCATAGTTTGAACTCATCCCATTGGGCAGGGAGAGGTAAGACCACAAAGTCTAAGAGTATGAGCCAGCACATTATGAAACTCTAAGAAGGGGTCCTACATATGGGCCACCATGGCTGCATGCAGTAGGGAGATATGAGTTGCCACAGAAGTCTCGGGTAACATGTGAATGGCATATAGGTCTACGGGAACTCCAGGGTAATCCATCTAAAACATGAAAAAGCACAAAGAAAAGAGCAGTAAGCCACATTCACATACATATTTCTTAGAAAACGCGATTCACCTATGTCATGCTCCTAAAACCTCACAACTTAACCCCTGAATATCCTACTACTCACAATGATTTGCTAACCTGGCTTTGGTACCATAAATGTAATGTCCCTAATCCGTAATACATAATTATCTTAATCTGATAACCTATTATCTATAATTGTAGTGGAAGTCCTTTGAATGGAGGCATTACTGCCATCCCACAACAGAATAAGGTTACTTAGAACTACCTGTATCACTATATCACTTACATATTCACCAAGCATTGGAAAGAATAATGTACAGTTGACATCCTGTCTAATTTATAATACAATTGGCTAACTTATCATAGGTTTCTTGAACACTTCAGCAAATGCGTTATTCAAAAGTTCATACAAACAAAATTTTTCTAGGGTGCCAGCTTGTAAATCACTGTGAGTACCTGGTTGGTTAACCTTCAGCAGAATACTGCAACTTTCATTTACTTCTTGCTATCCTATAGCTTGCTAGGAGGAGGGATGTTCACTGATACCTCAGCTAAAACAGAAAATATAAAAACTTCGAATAATGAGCCTAAGCTAAGTACATACATCCCTATGCTATAAAATAAATTTTATATTCAGTTTAGTTGGACGCCCATATCTCGAAACATTTTGTTTGAAAATAAGAGAGAGAGAGAGAAAGAAAGTGTGAGTAAAATTGCGTTGCCGATTATTATCTAAAATGGATCCTTATTGACGTTTGAAGCGATCTTGAGATAGGTATACATCTTCAAGGGCGATTAAGAGGGTCTGAGCCACAGTCGCGCTGGTAAAGTAAGGGCGTAAGCCCTACAGATTGATAATTAATGGGGGCCATTATTTAGGTGCCAAAACATTGCATTAAATATTCATCACATGAACATCACATGAATTTGTCTAATTCGATAAACATGTGGATTTTTGAATAGCACAGGCAATATATGTACCTGGTTGTTGAAATCTCTCTCCTTTGTATTGAAAAATGTTCGTTATAGCTTGAAATGACATAAACAGTCATACTTCGGCTCCAAATGTATAACTTCATAGTTAGTACGAGTTCAAGAAGTTTTATTAAATTTTTTGACCTAATAAGCACTTCAATGCCCTTTGGCTCTTCTTTTAATTATTAACATACCCTTTATTTTTACTTAAGTTGATTCCGTTTCACTTTGTTTATATTCCTTTGTTTGATACTGTTGAAACTTGTGTTATCAATGTTATAATAGTGTAATGACATAACTCGCCCCATTTTTATTAAGGTCAACATTATTATTGTTATCATGATGATTATTATTAAAAGCTTGTTAATACTAATATGTTTGACACACTTGTTGGCATTAACGTAATCATTAATATTGTTATTATTAGTATTAGTATTATTCTTCCATTAATAGCCATATTATTGTTAGCTAGCGTCATGGTTTAGATTATTCAATCGCGATTTGGTTTAGGATGATGTCATGTGCTTTGTTTCGGATGCCAATAGAGAGTTATTCATTTTATTTCTCTTTACTAGTCCCAATCGTGTAAATATTCATTAGTTCTTTCACAATCAATTAGCTTAGCTCTTGACCAACTACAAAACTTAAGCTTTGCAAATGCCTTAGTGATAATAATTAACCTAAAAGTATTCAACTCACCTAAATGCCCTATTAATTGTCAAAATGTCTTTAATGAAGATCTACCCTATCTATTTCAAGTAACCATGTTTTTCTCAATTTTTTCCTTTCCTTCTGCAAGCCCTTTTCAATAGCTTACTTCCCTCGTAATCACCTCCCCATCATTTGAAATAAATCCACATATGCATATTAATTTAACAAACATTAAACTCTCAAAACCAACATATTCCTCCCTTTTCTTCTTCTCCTAGACTCTTAGAATTGGCACCCACGCTCATGGTAAGACACACAACGCCAACACAACAACATCATACACATATATATCTCATTATTCTCATTTGATTATCACAAAAATTCATTTCAACACTATCAAATCAACACAATCAAGCTTAAATTTCATCCAAACCACAAGCCCTAAAAGAACACTACCTAATTCAATTTTAACATTAACAAATCCAAGAAAATTACAAATCAACACTCACCAAATCTAAATACATTATCCAATACAAAAGTTCAATTATAAAACAATGCAAATCAAATTAAGAGGTTAGGTTTTCACCTTCTCCACACAATAAATCAAGGCAAGGAGAGGAGAGAAGAAGTGGTGGTTGAAATGGCTGGCGAACGGCATCTGGGTGGTGGACGGATAGTCGGGGTGACACATGTGGCTGGATGACGAACGTAGCAGGTAGTGAGGGTGTTCTGGCTGGGCAAAGAAACAAGGGGGTTCTGTTCTAGGCAAAAAAACAGAGGGGGTGATGCGAAGCAAGAACCCAAATCATCCCCCAAAGTTGATTAGGTTTGCAATTCACTTTTTAGTGGTGGATTATGTCATATAAAACTTCTAGCCTAAGCTGTCCAATAATTTTTAGTTTCATATGTCGACTTTGAGTTGATTTTTGGATGACCAAATAAGCTTCAAAAATAGTTTTATAACTATGGTTGAATAGCCCCATATGTCTGTTTTCCAACAAGCTATATAAATTCTTCAAATTCCAAGTATTGAGCGATTTATGGAGCTTAAATCGAGCAATTTTGATTAAGAGTTTAATTAGGCCATCATGATTAAAGGGTTAATATTTTATGGGAAGCTAGTGGACACCTTCAAAAAAATTCTCCACTAAGTATCTTCCCTAAATTCGTCCATATGAGATGGTGGAAGATGCCACCAATCACGCTTATGTGCAGGAACATTTTCAGCGTTGCATTTTGGACTACTCATAACTAGCCTACAAGTTTCTAATTTCAATATGCTTAAATTGCTGTCAAAATGTTATTGGCTAGAGTGTATTTTTGAATTCTATTGGTCCACACTATTCCTTAGTTGTTTCATTTCTATTAGCATAATTTTGTAGCTTGGAAGCGTGCACTAGTTGTTGTGGTTATAAATTAGCTGCTTGTATTCATTTAAGAGATAAACTTGATTTGAGAATTAACGGATGAAAGCTATAGTGTTTTTCTCTTCCACAAAGAAAATCTCTCTTTGTTTCAAATACTTGTTTATTTGGATGGTGATTGAGTCAATCCTTTAGATTAATTCTTGGTGCTTTGCTTTAGAGAATTAATTGGTTGATTGTTAGGCTAAGTGGTGGCTTGAGCTTTTATCTTAGTCATATCCCTTTTTATTAGCTATTCTCCCTTATTCAAAAATCCACAAAAAAAGCTTCATTAGTTTTCTTTGGTTATTTAAGGGCTTACTTGGTTCAAGGCCTTCTTGAGTGATAGTTGTTGAAGTTTATATAATCTTGTGATTAAAAGGCCCCACCTCACACATTAGGGGGGTTTTTATGGTATGGGGGAAGTTTAGGTGTTTTATACATTTGTTTAATTTGATTTTTTTTTTGGTTTTCTTTTATGTTCTCCCTTGAAAATTATAAACCTAGAATTGTCTAGATTTTTCTAATTTGATCCTAACAAACAATCTTGCTTTCTCTTTTTTTCATCCAATACACATTTCGGGTTAATTTCTTGGCTTAAATTTATGGATTACTTTTTTTACACCATTTGGGTGCAAAAAAAGAGGAATTTTCATTTTCAATTTATTACTCTTGCACATATATCTTACCTTATTACTATGGTTTCTTTGTTATGTTGTTATGTTTATTTATATATATATATATATTTTTTTTTTAAATTATCCGCTAATTTTATTTAGCTATTATTCAAATATTTATTAATATTTGAATAAGTTATTCGAGTGGAACAAAATTCATTTCGAGGCCACTTTGCCAATTCAACCTACAATTGCATAAATAGATGTACATATATAAAATACTAAGTTAAAATGCGGCGCCCATTTTAATTAAATTGTAATTGAGGTAATTCAAGTTAATTAGTATAAGTTTAGGCTCAAGCCATTACACTCCCCATACGTAAAGCTGAATAACTGTCGTAGAGGACAAATACAATGCAAAGTTTTGAGTGCATCAGGTAAGAGGAAGCAAAAGGCCAAAGAGGGTGCAGATGTGCGGGATATGGGTGATATCCCACCAAGGAAGGAGGTTCACACAGAGATGGTCGTAGACTACTGCCATGTTAGTGTATGTCAATGTGTTTTCATTGTTGTTTATTTTTTATTTGGACTGGCCAATACTTTGCTCTTGGCTTAATAGTGTGGTTTCCATTTTGTAGGATGTATGGGGAGCATAAAATCTGCAGCCTCGTATAGTGACACCCCCCCCCCTCATAGTTGCCTTGCCCCTATGTGCTCTTTATTGAGTAGGTGGGGTGTTGGAACCACTATGGTTGTGCACATGTGTTGCACTAGGATTGACTTCCTAGCGATAATGACATACACCATGTTTTGTGTTCGGCAGGATGTGAGAGCATACGTGGCAAACTCATTTACGGAGTCAGAGGTGAACTTAGAGGGAAGTACTCCAAACTAAAATATTGATGTATTCTTCATCACTACAGTTTGGGTATGAATTAATTTAGTCAATTTTCGTGGCTATCGGTTTAATTGGGGACTATGTTTACAAATGATCAGGAACGTGACCTATAGGAGGCACACAGGACGTGTGTGTCCGTGGACTTTCTGAAGGGCCTTATATATGTTGTCATCAAGCATGGTGCCTGAGATGATACGGGGAAGTACTGTTTGGGGGAATTCGCTGTTGGTTTGTACTCAGAC
>JACYFF010002017.1:4536288-4551507 GCA_017589665.1 Selenicereus undatus | reverse complement strand
ATGATAACCACTTGAAGTCTTGAAAGGGTTAGGGATTTTCTTCGGCTGGAGTTGGGTTGGACTTTTTAGAAAAGGCCCATATTCATTTGAACGTGGGCTAAGCTGAGCTTCTTCAATTTCTTTACTTGGTTAGGATCATCATGCTCTAGCTCTTTTTTCTCCCTCAACAAAAATGTTCCACTAAAAAATAACCGTACTGAAAAGTTAGATAAGTGGCATATTGCGTAGCCGAATTTTGTCCCCGTGTAGCGGAGCATACCGCGATCAATGCAACTATGATGCAAAAGATGATCATATGGTCTTAACTCATAAGGAGTGAAAATGAGGCTGGGTTTCAAGTTGAAGTACCTATAAGTTTCTACTTAAAGTGTTTAGCTTATAGCTGTGTACTACTTCTTGTAACAGTTTTCAACCCTTTCTATTTTGGAATTCTTATCAGTATTTTATTTATTTTTAAATTTTTTTTATATAATAATCCTTTTACTTGCATATGGTAGTTTTATGTGAATTAAAATGTATCAAATTATGTAAACTTCAAGATCAAAGATCTTATTTTACTGTGAAGAATAAAGAAATATTAATGGAAATAAATATTTTGTTAACACAACTAATAATGTGTGTGAGTCATCATATGAGGCTCCCTTTTATGGTTAAGAAATAAACTACTAATTATTTGGTATAATAGCGATAGCAGACACACGACTAACACAAAACTTCAATGCAGTATTTGTGCCTCCAAATTAATATGGCTATTCAACTTTCTGTTTTTATGTTTCAAGAGATAAACTATAGCTGTTAAAATAGGGTCATACTAAGTTTAAACTTGTTTCATGTTGATAGTCCGTTATTTGCCCTTAGATAATAATGATCTTGTGATTTGCCAATTTCGAAAACTATAACCTTTGTATCTCACCTGGAAATAAAAAATACTTTCACAAAGTTAATTTTAATGATAACATATTCTTTTCTACACTTTAAAAACAAATATAAAATTGTTGTCATAGAGAAAAATTACATTATCTTGTCGCCTTAATAAATTCAATTTTGTGCTTCATATTCGTTTTATTCAATTCTTTACAGGCTTTGTATGCTTATAAAATTTGTTTAGTTTCCTACAAATCCTTGCTCCTTACAGTTTTTTACGGCTTAAGCTTAAGCTTAACTTTTCAAATGAAAAGAACAGGCCCTTCGTGTGTATAAGCAGGGAGCTTATCATGGCTCATCTGTAGTGTCATTGTTCACCTCTAATGTGTATTCAACGATGTGCTGTGTCCAAAGCGTGAAGTTCCAACAGTTTGTTTACTTGTTAAGCGAGCCACTTCTTGTTGGTTCTCTTAGCATATTAAGTTGATGCCTGCTATCTGAGTTAGTTTTTTAAGACCCCAATGCCAAAGGAGCAAACTCAACCCCCCTAAAAACAAAACAGAAAGAAATAAAAAGGAAAGAAAGGATAAGGAAGTAAAAAGCTTGAGGCAAGGGTTGGAGGGTCTTATTTTTTAATTTATTTTTCAATAAAATATGTTATGCTCTTAGCATGCCCACTCACTCGAATTCCCTTCAGGCCTGAAGTGTCGATGTTTCATATGCTATTGGCCTACCTTGTAGAACAATTGAATGCGGCGATAAGAATATGAAATCAAGACCTCTTGTGTAGGAAGGATCTAAAAACCATGTCAACAGCCAATTTAGCTAAAAACCGGAGCTGTTTGTTGGAGGCTAACATGGGCCTTATGTGTTACTCCATCATATAAAACACAAAACAAGTTAATAACCATAAAAAAGAAAGACCATTTTATTGAGGTTTTCTTTGTTGCATTGCACCATGACAGTTATGTCTAACTTTTCAGATTTTTTTAAAAGCCAGTTTTACTAACTTTTCTTTGGCTTGGATTATAGTGGACTAGAGCAAAATGTCTCTAGACTTCCATGTGCTCCCTTTGTAAGTATTAGAAGGCGGTCATTGTCTTTTAATATAGGGTCCAATGGAACCAACATCCTTTTTGGTGCGGTATGGATTGCACCACGACAGTTCCATTTGGCCACTAGCTAATTGATCTAGTCAATTAGGCGTGGTTACTTTGGTAATGTTGCCTGTTTTTGACTCTATGCTATCTGTTTGCTCGATATACTTTCTTTGACTGAAGAAATAAAATGAATGGATAGTCCATGTTTAGTAATCCTAATATCGAGCCTACTTGCATTTATTTAGTCATTTTTTAATTACAGGTCTGGAAGGTCATCAATTAATGAAGCTTGGGCTGATAAAGTGGATTGGCGTCAAGGTTTGTTATCTTACAGGTTTGTGCTTAGACCAGTGGAGAAGATTCACTGAGTTTTGTTTTACCTTTTATTGCCCTGCCTGCAGGAAATCTGTTTCACCCAGAAACAATTAAGGATGCACTTGATGGGGTCACTTCTGTTGTAAGTCTCCCAATATTTGCTCCTTGACTGAACCAAACAATAGGCTTCATCACTAATTGATTATTATTTTGAAACAATGGTCCCTGTGTTGGTCCTCAGGCTGATTGAATTTGTAGTCAACTGTCAATCTGTTATTGTCTCTCCAAAACTTATTCATAACTAAAGTAAAGGGGGTGTTCCTTTTAAACTCTAATTCTTTCACCTGAAGCACCTGTGTTGGTAATGTATGATGATATGGACTTTTGTGTCTTGTCACTTAATTCATGTCCACTCGAAAAAAAGAAAAAGAAAAACATTTTAACTGGCCAAAGTCCAATGCCAGTACATTCACCCATGTCGGGTACTCGTTGCAAGTCTTGAGTCCTACCAAAACTTTCTGACTTAGCAGTTAGCACCCTATTAAGTTTTGCTTGTTTTGGCCTGGTTGCATAGTGTCTCGCTGATACAAACTCTGAGAGCTGGTCCGTCTGTAGCCGATTGGCTTCTTAATTTAGTCAGTGACATCTTGCAGGTATCCTGTGTTGGAGGCTTTGGGTCGAGCTCATATATGTATAAAATCAATGGTACTGCAAACATCAATGCAATTGGAGCTTCTGCAGAGAAAGGTATGCAGTTCCATTCATAAATTTGCTTGACTGTTGAATCTGTTCGTGGTTTTTTTTCATTTTGTAATGATGGGAAGTAGGAAATTTCATTAGTTGATGCGTACGATAACAGTCATTCTAAACAAGTCTAATGTATCAAAATGTAAAATTCACCTTCAAATACTAATGCAAAAGTTACTAATGCTTGGATTGGATACCAAAATATTAATCTGATTATGAACAACTTTCAATGGCTCTGCATCTTTATTCTTGTTGGAGAACACTAAAACATGTGCTATGGTGATGTGATGTGAAAGAAGAACATCCAATTTATTTTATAAGTCCAATTACTGATCAAAGTCTGTAAAAGCGGAGACAGTGGGTTCTTTTTGAAGAAATACTACAAAATAATCATAAATGGAGAGGCATTAGACTATTGGGGTGCCCAGCGAGGGGATGGGGATACTAATAAACCAACTGGTAATGTATTAAATGAAAAAAAATGAAATTTACCAGGGCTCCTTGGCAGCCCATTTCTAGATGGAAAAAGACGGAGGTTGTCAGGCTTTTTTCTTCTGAGTGTGTTCTGCATGGTTTTTTTTTAAAAAATTTTGGGGGGAGGGGGGCATATCTTCCCAAGATATCTGGTTACTTAGTGGTGCTTAATTAGGAATTTATTTAGGACCTATTACTAAAGTGGTGCTTCATTCAGACCCATGTATTAGTGTTATGTTGAAATATGGTGTTATGTTAAAGCATGAAATTGTACGTCCACGTTCAGGGATGCTGGTTTCCTCTGTTCCATAGCCCCTCACCTTTTGGAGGGGGGGGGGGTGGAGGGATGGCGAAATGTTGACTTTCAGTTGGCTTTGCTCAGGATAAACTAACAAATTAATGAACTAAAGCAAATTGGTACGATTCACGACTGTGTGAAGACATTCACATCTTTATTGGTGGACATCAAAGGTATGTCCAAGGAAGATAAACTCTTGGATTTCATTAATAAATTAAACCCTTGGACCCTATCAAAAAAATAAATTGAACCCTTGGTTACGCAATTAGAACTAGTTCTATAGATAGAAGGTTATGGATTCACCTTCCGCTATCAGGCCCACATGGACTTTAAGCCTCCATTGGAGAAATCCATGGGAAAAGGGGAGAAGGATAGGAAGCCACATTCCGGGAAAGGCAAAAAGTTTGTAGGAAAGAGGAAATGGGAGACACTAAGGAGGAGTCTCACACCAAGGACTCAACATAAGGGAAGTCCTTCTTGGAGGAGTACCTTAACAAGAAGTTGTGCCGGTATGAATGATAGATTGCTACATTTGTCAAGGTCCTCCTCACTTGGACTATCCTAGACACAACCAAGTTGCCTCCATATTGGAGAAGAGCAATGACATTGAGCCTTACCAGGATGTGATTCCGGTGTGGGTGAATCCCATTGAATTGCTTAGTGCAATTAATAATGATCCTGAGAAGGTGGAGGTTTGTAGAGGCCTAATGTGAGGATAAAGCATCAATGGGAATGCTGTGATGGCCCTGGTTGACACTGGTGTACAACGCAACATCATCAAGGTGGAGATAGCTAAGAGTTTTGATTTTCGCCTTACTCCTATTGACTCCTTGATGAAGATTGTGAACTCTTAGGCCTTGACTTCTCACGTCTTTTTTAAGAACACTACCCTTTGGCTAGGCAGTTGGATGGAGGAATGAATTTCCTTGCGGTCGCCATGGATGACTTTGATGTTGTCCTTGGCAATCATTTCTTGAGGAAGGCCAAGGTATCAACCATACCTCACCTTAGTGGGATCCTGATTGGGGATGAGCAATTCCCATACTTTGCGAAAGCAATCTCACTGGATCAAAAACAAAAATCCCCATTTCTGTTGGCCATGTCGGTGAAGGATTCTCTGAAAAGTGAACCTATCTTTGTCGCTATCTTGTTACCCACCAAACCTGGACAGGCTGTGGAAGCACCAATGAAGAGGTTACGTTGGTGGAGGGACTCAAAGGACATGGTGCCACCAAAATTTCCCAAAAGGTTGCCACCACGGAGTGTTGTGGATCATGCCATCGATTTGGAGCTTGGTGGTAGACCCCCCCATCGCTGTATAGGATATTCTTAGAATAACTCCAGAAGCAACTCAACGAGTTGCTAGAGGCAGGCTTCTAAAGCCCCCGTACGATGATTCAATGTTGTTTCAGAAGAAGGTATATGGGTCCTTGCGGATGCACATTGACTACCGTGCCTTAAACAAGATAACAATAAAAAAACAAGTACTCTATTCTAGGGATTGATGATCTCTTTGTCTAAGGCCTCTTTCTTGACTAAGCTGGGTCTGAGATTTAGATATTGGTCTAAGTTAAAATTTCAAAGGGTGATGAGCCAAAAAGAACTTATGTAACCATATATTGTTCTTATGAGTTTCTTTAATGCCATTCGGGCTAACCAATGTTTGCTACATTTCGAAATCTAATGAATACCATTGTTTATGAGTATTTTGAAGACTTGGAATAGTGTTTCTTGATGATCTGGTGATCTATTCTCAAACTCTAGAGGATAATGTGAACCACTTAAGGAAGGTCTTTAAGAAACTAAGCGAACATAAACTATATATTGGAAAGAAATAGTGAATCCGCACAAATGGAAATCTGTTCCTTGGACAATAGATCATCAAAGATCTTGTAAGGATGGACCAGAAGAAGGTGAAAGCTACCTTGGATTGGCTTCCGCCTAAGTCGGTTTTTGAGTCAAGATCCTTTCTACAGTTGATAGTTGATAAACTGTTACTGAAAGATCATCAATGGGTGCTCAAAGAAGGTCTTGCTTTTGACCAAGGATTCAAAATGCGGTTTCGGTCGCGATTTCGGTTTCGGTAGAGGTGCGGCAAAATTGCTCTAAAACGGCAATCGCGTTCCATATCGCAGCCATCGTGACATGAAAATGCGGATCGCCCAACTCCAAAACCTTTCCAACGCGGCCGTTTCGTCGCGGCTCGGTCACATTTGAATCCATGCTTTTGACACATGTTTTAAAGAAAGATAAAAAAAATGGACAAAGGATGTCCATTTTCAAGAGGCACTCAAGAAACCTAAGTTGGCAGTCTTCGTGGAACTAGTCCTGAAGTTACATGAGTTTGACAAACTCTTCGAAGTACCTACCAATAGCCTAGTGTGCACCTCAAAGGGTTTATCAAATTTAGGCAACTGTAAGATTGGTTATGTTGAACAGATTAATCTTGATTTTTGAATGTTGAACAGATGAGGACTGGTAAAGCAGTTAGTCAATTAAATTAGAATTAACTTCATTAACCCAAATAAGCATATTGGACAATTCATTAGTTTTTAGGGCAAATAACATAGCCAAATCTTGGATCAAGTATGAACTTGTTAAACCAAGATTTGTTCTATGCTAATTGCTAAGCCACTATAGAAATGCATATTTCTACGACCTAATGATATCTTAATACTACGCAATTTCCAGGTTCAATTGAATTGTTCAGAGTGTCATAAAATGCAATCTAAGCACTTTTCAATAAGTTTGTTTTATGACACTAACATGGGTATTCTTGTGATGTGCATGTCGAGGTTCTTGAGTAGGAGACTTTGGGGACACTGAAGTCTAGTGTTGAGGCTTTAAGGTATTTGTCATGCAGATGACTCAGGATCATTTAGACATATGAATGGGATTCAGGCAACCATACATGCACAATCAGTTGTTCCTTGACTATAACAAATGTACCTTGAACTCAAAAAATATGCAATCATCTATAGCATTCAGGCACATCACATAGACGAGACTCTTTGCATAAAAAATTGGCTAAAAAATAAATAAATAATTGATCAGCGCTGCTGCTGGCTATCTAATTATAGAACTCAATAAGAATCCAATGGTATTGGTGTCATCAAGAGCCTTGAAAAATACTCACCCACCATCGTCATGATTTGTCTAGCATCTGGGGGTTGTATTCTTCCGTTGTTCCTCTGTGTTAGCCTGCTCTGCGTGGTGCTTGATCATACAACATTGCAGCATGCTTCCCCTTTTACGAAGTTGTGATTCCTTGATGCTCTTAGTAGGCTAAAGAAGTATGGGTTTTTTCTTCTCAAGTTACTAGTACAAGCTTCTTTGAGGTGTGTTTCATTTGCCTAACATGTGAATTGAAGTAAGAGAGGCCCAAGTGGCGGTAGTAGTTTCTCTAACCAGTGCTGATGTATAATAAAGGACTGGAATGAGCTAGCTGAGCTAGTAATGAATCAAAGCAAAGGATAAATGCTGGTGGGATTTGGCACTGCATCTATCACACTTGGTGTGTTCGCTAACCTTTCTTTGGACACAGAAACACTACGAAAGCAGGTGAGATGAGCCAATTGGACCATGAACTTAGAGGACCAACTACAGGTTCGCTAACTACTTTTGCAAGTGATATAAAGTCAACTTAGATTCAGTCATGTCTGATCTTCATGTTCCCTGAGGGTATCCTTTATACACCAAGGGTTCCAAAAGCTAAATTGATCAACTGCAAAGCACTAAATACTAGGCAGATAACAGAAAACAAAAATTGGAATTACAGCAAATGATTGTTAGTTGTGGTGCGCTTATGATTGCAATTTCTCTGATTTGAGGCACTCTTTCTCGGGCTCTACCTTTTGGAAAGTAGAGGACCGCAGTCTTCTGGTCTAAGCCATTAGCTGGTCCCCACTTGACTTCTGTTTTGATTGTCTTATGCGTCGAAATTAGATTTCTTGTGCTTATTAAGGGCATCTCACATTCATATGTGTCCAATGTTATTGAAATGAAGGGCGGGAGACTAGGTACAGAACCAGTTGTGCTAGGCAGATCGTAAGCTTTGGTTTCGTTGAACATTTTAGGTGCCTTCTTGACTTGCCAGGGTTGGACCTTTGGTGTGGAATCTGTGTCATTCTCACAGCAAGAAGCAAACAAATGAAGTGGTTTGCAAGGGCAAGCTAATTTAACTAAATTCTGACTTCTTGCCAAAGTCGAACCCTTTTCATCCCTTTTGTTGAAATTGGCATTTTAGACTTCAAGTAGCACTCCAATAAATGCCTTTTAACATGAAACTCAAATAATTGAGATGGGTCATTGTATTGTTGTTGATGAGATCCAATTGAATTAACTCTAATGAAATTGGCTTCAAAAGATGGAAACGAGATGGATGTGAAAATCATTGAATACTATAGGCTGTTTGTTGCTATCTAACTTGGTGTTGCTGTCTGTCCTATTTTGCCAGCTGTGAGCAAGTGTGGCCATAATGTGACCTAGCTTTGTTCAACCAAACAATCCTGATAACGGGTTTTTGTTCCTGCCCCCTGTTGTGCTAGTGTCCTCTTCTATTTTACAGATCCTGCCGTACAATGTGATGTGAAAAGGTTCATGGGGAAGGTCTTGTACATAAGGATTTTCGTATTGGAGCTATCGGACCTGCTAATACGATTTGAGGGATTGGCTTCCATTAGAGGGCAGACGGCAAAAGAAATGTTGGAGAGATTGTACAATATGATGTTGCCTTGCCAAAGAAGTGCCCTTCTATGTCCAAAACTTATCAACACTCTGAAATTCTTGGGTGCTTTCTTGTTTCAGGGTGATAAAACGAGGAAAGATGCCCATGTATTTGAGTTGAACTTTACAATGCTTTTGATTTCCAATTAGAAAATTAACCATTGAAATGAAGCCACTAGTGACTTGATCTACGCATGGAAGGAAATGAGGAGAAAGTGAATGTCATTTGTGCCAGAATATAAGTTTAAACTTCTGTTCACTGGCTAGAGTCTCCTCCCTGAGAGAGGGTGTAGAGGGAATAGAATTCAAAAGATCTCATTTGATGATCTCTGAGTGTATTGATGATCTCACCAGAAAGAGTCAACCACCAGTGAATCCAATCACCCTAGAATATCAGAGGTGTTTGCCAATATGAAATATGTACTGGGTTAAATTTAAGTTTTAGAGCTCATGTCAATGAAGTAGTTTTCTGTTACAGTTACACCACATCTAGTGCATGCAAAGATGACAGCGCCCTCTTCTGAAATTATGCCTTAGATCATCTATCCTGGGATAAGGAGACACAAGCAAATTGGAGTGTATAATTGAAGGAAACTGAAAGATGAAGGTGCATAGCTGAATATTTCTGTCTCACCATTGTTGATGTGATACCTTTGGCCCTGCCTAATGTTGCTAATGTTACTATTGACTAGCCCTATATATCCTTTAATTTGTATGATTAGGAAGTTTATTGTTGAAGACAGCTCTATTTTTAATGTCTCTAGGTAAACTAGATTGAGAGAGTGAGAGACCTGTTGCAATTTACTAGGATTTCATGATGTGAATCTTTGTGACTGGTTTTTCCCTTTTCAAGATGAATTCCATTTTCCACATAATTTCTTTTTTACCATGCAATTTCATCACTTTTTTTCGTGTGTGTGATATTAAATCCACTTCACTTGTGCACATGTCCTACATTAATAAATAACATAAGCTCCATGCAGGAGTGTTGAATCTTATCCTTCCATTTGCTTATGCTGGTTTCTCTTTCCTGAGCAATGCTTGAACTTGTGGCTTCTTTTATTTTACGGTTGCTTCTGCTCTGGTTTGACAATGTAGCCTGTCACTTCACAGGCGTGAAAAGGTTTGTCTACATCTCTGCTGCTGATTTTGGATTGGTCAACTATATACTACAGGGATATTATGAAGGAAAGGTATCTTCAGGCTTTTTGTACTCTCACATTCTTTATGTTAAAGTAGTTCCTACCGCAGTTGCATATAGCAGAATCGTATGATCCTCAATCTGTCCTGCTATCTGCTGCCCAAAATCCTCAATTAAATTAACTACTTGGTGAAACACATTATTGCTCTGCCTTCAACACCTGAGCGATCTATTCCTAGCAACTATGTTTCAGAAGAAGAGCAGAAGTGGCTTTTCCGTGGGAGGTTTGTCTATGTCATTGTGCTGTCGTGGGCTGCTCATCTCAGTCAAAGTTATAATCTGTCAAGATCTTATACCATAGGTTGCAGAGATTTTTTGTCAGTTAGTGAAGTTCTTCGACAGAACATCATGTATCATGTTGCCGTATACTATGGCATTGAGTGCCATTGACTACCTTCATGTGGCTTGTGCTTTCTGGGCCTAGATATGGCTTTCTCCGTTTTTGACAGACCATCAACCTTATTATTCCTTGGCTTTTGCGTTTTGCTTCTGTTTTCACTGGCACCAACTCCCTGGTGGACTCAGTGGAAAGTAGTTGCAAATTCTTACAAACCCCCCGCCCATCTTTTTTTTTCCTTTTTGTTTTTCCTGACAAGAATTTTTGTTTATTCTATGTTTCCTTTTAGAGAGCTGCTGAAACGGAGCTATTGACTAGATTTCCCTACGGCGGTGAGCTTTTAAACATGTGATCCATCGTCGATATGCTTAAATTGAAAGTCTTGTGTCCATTACTAGAGTCGCATTATCGCATACCATTGCTTTTAACTGCTTGGGAAATCATGAAGTAGCGTAGTTTGCAATTCTCCACTTTAGTTTGCGATGACTGTAACTGTTGAATGTCTTTTCTCAGGCGTTATTCTGAGACCTGGCTTTATCTATGGTACTCGCCGGGTTGGTAGCATGAAGTTGCCACTAGGGGTTATCGGGTCTCCATTAGAGATGGTATGGTTTGCATTTGTATATTTTTGGTGTTTTAATCTTTGCTTGGCATTTCTCTTAGTAGCGAATAGCAACTTGCAAGTTGGCTACCCTGCCTACAAAATGGACCTGGAAAGCAAGCTAATTTTGGATGAGACGCCCTTGCATGGCCAAATATCTTTTATTTGCATCTGTCAACTTTTTTTTAAAGTGAGATGAAGACAGCTCTTTAAAAAAAAAAAAAAAAGTGTCTTGATGTTTTAATGAAATGAACCGAAATGTTCTTGTGAAGTAGTAGGCAATCAAAAGATTTTTCATATAAGCTCCAAAGAAACGAAACTCTTTATAATTTAGGGTTAGATGTTACATCTGGGGACAAGCATTTCGACTCTGATTAGGAGGCAGCCAAGGGATTTGGATGTAATGGGCAGAAAGATGCCCAAGATATGCATTACCTTCTTACTTTATTCCCAAAAGAGATTTAAAATCTGGGGAAATTGCAAAGGATTTGTGCCAGGTACTGAGTTTGTAACTTTGTGCAGATTCTTCAACATGCTAGACCACTTACCCAAGTGCCACTAGTCGGTCCACTGTTTACTCCTCCAGTTAGTGTACAAGCTGTGGCAAAGGTTGCTGTGAGAGCTGCAACTGATCCTGTGTTCCCACCTGGCATCGTTGATGTCCATGGTATACTACGCTACAGTGGTCATCAGAAGAGGTAGAAAAGATAGTCCCCAACGGAAAATTTATGGCTTGGCTTTCTTGTGTTTCCTTGGGTGAGTTTTGCTGTCCATTGGTTCGTTCTTAGTGTTAAATGCAATAAGAAAGAAGCAGTGACTGTCGTTTTCCCTAGCCTCTGGGCTGGCACATGTAAACCCATTCCTAGGGTTTTCAGTTTATGAAGATTAATTGTGCAGAATTACCTCAGCAACACCTTCCCAATTTCACGGGAAAGCTATAGGAATCTGCTAACTATGCCGTTGATTGTGGAAGGCAAAATTTTCACCATTCAAATAGTCGACTCTCCTCCCCCCCCCCCCCCCCCCCAAAAAAAAGGAATTGTTTTTTTTATCTATTTCAAGACCAAAAGGAGAATGCAACTCGCGACAAATAAATGGAATGCAGAAATTTCAAATGTTTAATGTCTTATGAAGTCTGTGATAGTGAGAGCTCTTCAAATTCAACATTAAAACTGATGCAGAAAAGAAATATATCATATCTGCTATTCTGAATTTCGTCATATTTGCGAATCGTTCATTTGGGGGGGGGGGGGGGGGGAGGGGGAGAATGGGCTGACTTAGATTTGCGAATCTTTAAAGCATATTAACGGTTCAAATCAGGATTCGTTTAGTAACCCGTTACTTTTTCAACATATTTCCTATACTAATTTACATGTTATAATCAGTTAAACTTATTACTAATGCTTTTGGTGCAAAAGTTTGATCCATTTTAAACGGATCAAACGCGGGTCGCCCATGTGATACGACCTGATCCATTTATTTACATGAAATTAACAAACTGACTATGATCCGAACCGGCCCACTCTGTAAATAGGTGGACCTTAACCTATCCCAACTTGTCCATTGCCCACCCCTATATGCTAGCGTGTAATGCAATAAGGTGTAATGTAGTAAGATGAGCAGGTGTTCAATCATGCATTCGTAGCTTTGTTTGACAAATGATGAATTTTTGTAACTTAGTAATGAGTTTTTTTTTTAAGCTAATAAACCTTTATACAATCCGTTGAATTTTTTTAACTGAAATTTTTTTATGATAAGCTGATGAATTTTTGCGTTGCAAATGATTTGTACAACATTATTGATGAATTTGTGTGTTTATTTCTACTTTCTAATAGCAGCACATTTTCTGTGAACACTTCACTTAAATGGTCAAGACTGGTGAATTTAATGCAAGTGATGAATATTTTCATTTATACAGTTATTTTAGTAGATTTCGTAAACAAAAATAAATATGAGTATTTATATATTCATGTAAAAACTATATAGATATGGAATTGAGTACATCAAATAATTTTGATGTGCATTTGTAATAAACTTATGGATTTTACAAAAACCTAATGCATTGTACAAAAATACAGATGAATTTTCAAAATTAGGTATGTGTTTGTAAATGTTTATCATCTACCGATATTCATTAGTCTTCTCTATGTATGCTTTTATCAATCTACTTGGAAACGACACTGGCTTTTGTTTGCTTAGATCTCCACATAATTCATCAACAAAAACAAAAGCATTTATTGGGATAATTTGCATATTCATCACTAAAATCAATATATATTCATAAAAAATGAGTATTATTCAACATGAAATTGTACTTTTATCAAAGCAAAAAAAAAAATAAAAATTTCTCACTACAACAACTCCTACTATAAATCACACTTTTGGAGGATTTAGAGAGATCTACATATAGGCAGTTTTACCTCTTCATACATTTATGTCTTCATTGAGGCCAATTTCAAAAGACACACATGAATTTAGAATTATGTCATAACTTAAATTTAGATAGACGCAAGGTAATATAATAGAAATACTTACAACCTCATGAAAGCACAAAGTCATCACAAGAGAGGTAGGTACCATACCTTAACCGTTGGCATTGGGATGCTGATAATTCTGTTGAGTAGATGGTAATACTAATATACAAAAATACCACAAATTTAAGTTAGAAAAAAAGCAGTATGTACCACATTCAAAATACTCCTACCATTTAGCAGTCAAAGGAATGCCAAGAAGCTAGTTACCTATGATCTACAACCTTATTCTTCGACCTTCATAGACTCCTATCATGAGTCATGTCTTCCGTTAGCTGCAAAAATTTCAAATCATACTTAAATAACCTCATTCTAGCTTTTCTTATGCCATCCTCTGTCCTACGTTTCTGTAGGTTAGTCATCTCACATCTTCTCACAAATGCCTTCGCACTCCTTCTCACATGTTAGTCTCTCTTATCTTATCATCTATGGGTGTCACTTTAACTTTGTTTCTAATCACCTCGTTCCTCATCCTATCCCATCTCGTGTGGTCGCACATCCCTGTAGTCATCCTCATCTTTGCTACCAACAATCTTTTGTCTCGGATTTTTTTTATTGGCCAACACTCTGTGCCATACAACAATACTGATATAACTACCATGGAATAAATTTTACCTTTTAATCCTATCGGTATCCTTTTGTCACACAACACTCCTGGAGCATTATCCATTTTTGTCATCTCGCTTTCATACTGTGGTTAATGTCTTCATCAATATCCCCTTTCTCTTCAATGATCGAGCCCAAATATATAAACTTCTCAATGCTTGGTATTACTACCCCATCAATGGTGACTTCTCTATTGTCCTCTTCTCCTCCGCTGAAACTACACTGTAAATGTTTAGTTTTTGATCCACTAAATTTAAAACCTCTAGAGTCTAGGGCATGTATCCATCGCTCTAACTTAATGTTAACTTCATCCCTAGTCACATCAATAAGAATAATATCATTCGCAAATAACATATACCATGGTGCTTCATCTTGGATCCTTTTAGGGAGTTCGTCCATTACACAAGCGAAAAGAAAAAGACTTAGAGTTGATGCCTGATGTAGTCTAATATCAACTGGAAATTCATTTGTGTCTCCTCCGAAGGTCCTAACAATCATCTTAATCCCCTCGTACATATCTTTGATAACTTGGATATATGCAACCGACACTCCTTTCTTCTCCAAGTACCTCCATAACACTTCTCGCGGTACTCTATCATAGGCTTTCTCTAAGTTTATAAACACCATGCGGAGATCCCTTTTCCTATCCCTACACAATTCCATGAGCCTTCTAATGAGGTGAATTGTCTTTGTCATCAATCTACCAGGCATAAAACCAAACTCGTTCTTTGAGATTGAAATATCCTTCCTCAATCTACGGGCAATCTCCCTTTATCATAATTTTATAGTGTGGCTAAGCAGCTTAATACCTCTATAGTTGTTGCAATTTTAGATATCACCTTTGTTCATGTAGAAAGAGATAAATGTGTTATGTCTCCATTCTAGGGGCATCTTTGTAGTCCTAAACATGTCATTAAATAACTCTGTTAAACACTTTATTCCCTCTTAACCCAAACTCTTCCACACTTCCATAAGTATTTGGTTTGGGCCCACGATGTTTTCACTAGACATCTTCCTTGGGGCCTCTTTAATCTCATCTTCTCTTATCGAGTTGCAAAAGTGATAGTTGGATTGCCTCTCGCAACAACCTTGCTCCCTCCCCTCTGAATTTTCAATCAATTCACCATTAAAGACATTATAAAAGTAGCTTTTCCATCTTTCTTTTATTTCTGCCTCCTCTACTATAACCTTGCCATCTTTATCTTTTATACACCTTACGTTACCCAAGTCTTTTGTTTGCCTCTCCCTAGCCCTTGCTACCTTAACGACCTCCTTCTCACCTTCTTTGGTGTCAAGTCTCTGGTATAACCTTTCATAGTCACTATTCTCACCCAATTTTGAAGACCACTAAAATTTAAAATTCATCATTATATACACACACACACACACACACACACACATATACATATACATATACATA
>JACYFF010002017.1:4519496-4536188 GCA_017589665.1 Selenicereus undatus | reverse complement strand
AGTGTGGGTTCCGCTTTTGCAGGGGTCTGGGGAGATCCAGCTGAAGCAGCCTTACCTCTACAAACATCATTGTCCGTAGAGTGGCCAATTCCAAGAGACCCATATAAAAAGATTTTGAGAAAATATAGAAGTTGAGACTTTTGAATAACAAGGGAGAATGTAAATATACAGCACTGATGACACTAATTTTGTTGTTGTTATTGTGTATGTATGTATATGTATATGTGTACGTATATGTGTATCGATATATGTATATGTATTGTTGAGTTTAATGGCCCAAAATCAGCACCGCTGATCCGCCACGAGCTTCAAGAAATTTGGGCTACGGACAATGGTGGCTAAGGTTTCGTCGTCTTGGCAGCTAGGGTTGCTCTTAGGGTTTTTTGCATCCTTATACCTCTCAACCCTATACAAAGGACCTTGCCTAGGCTCTAATATTGATCTCTAAATCCCAGTAAGAAATACTTATAGAGTATTCTGTTTCCACTATCTTAGATTTGTGAGAGAGATTGAGAGAATTTTGAGAGAGATTATAAGAGAGATTGTAATCTGGTTGCTAGATCGAATCACTCGTTGTGATTGTGATCGTGATCGCGTTGTACTCACTCCTCATAATAGATTGTTTGTGCTCGTCGCCATCCGTGGTTTTCTCCTGCATTGGGTTTCTACGTAAATCTTTGAGTTCTTTATTATTCTTGTTATTGTTGTTTACTTTTGAATATCATTGTTCATCCTAACGCTTCCACTATTAGTTTGCTCTAATTCCTAACAAGTTGTATCAGAGCTTTGATTTAGGATGTCTTCAATCATGAAGGTTGATATTCAGAAGTTTGATGGGGAGATTAGTTTTAATCTCTGGAAGGTGTAGATAAGAGCGATTCTCATTCAGCATGGGTTGTGGAAGGATCAATAGGACCTCACCTGAAACCCAGTACAATAACAGACGAACAATGGGCGGAACAGCAAAAGAAGAAGCGTGGTTCTTTGACGGACAACGAATGGGAAAAACTGGAGCTGAAGGCACTTTCCGCCGTACAGTTGTGCTTGGCACCACATGTCTTGCGAGAGGTGCTTAATAAGACATCTGCAGTGGGTCTTTGGGTTCGGCTGGAGGAACTCCACATGAAGAAGAGTCTCGCCAACAAGATCCGATTGCAGGAAAGGTTACACACTTTCAGAATGGCAGAAGGTACTCCTATTCAAAAACATCTAAATGATTTCAATTCGATTTTAGTTGACCTTGAAAGTTTAGATGTGAAAATTGAGGATGAAGAAAAGGCTATTTTGTTGGTTGTGTCTCTACCCCTTTCATATAAACACTTTAAGGGGATCATGCTATATAGTAATTCTGATACTATATCATTTGAGGATGTTAAGTCAAACCTGTTATCTAAGGAGAAGTTTGATTTTGACATTCATGCTGATTCTGCTGAGGAATTAGTAATAAGAGGTAAAACAACTGAAAAAGGGAACGGAAATAGGAGTAAGAGTCATTCTAAGTCTAGAAATCCTCACACTGGTAAGACCTGCAATTACTGTGGTAAATTGGATCATATTGTTGCTAACTATTGGCAACTGCAAAACAAGAGGGAGAAAGAAGAAGATAATTCTCATGAGTCTGCTGAAACTTCGTTTACTGAATCTGATTCTGATTGTGGGGAGCGATTCTAATTGGATTCTTGATTCTGAGTGTACCTATCATATGTCTTCATAAGGATTTGTTTTCAACATATGATCCAGTTGACTCAACTATTGTTCATATGGGCAATAATGCCCAATGTAATGTAACTGGAATCCGTACTATTAAAATTAAGACTCATGATGGCGTTGTCAGGACTTTATCGAATGTTCGTTACGTTCCTGACTTGAAGCGTAACCTGATCTCTTTAGACACCCTTAAATCTAAGGGGTGCAACTATTCAGCCGAAGGTGGAGTTTTGAATGTTTTAAAGGGAAGTCGGATTCTGTTGAAGGGTTTGAGGCAAGGAAGCCTCTATGTTTTGGAGACATCTACTACAACAGATTATATGAAGAAAGGTTCATATAAGTTGTCTCCCAGAGCTAAGTTCAAGTATCACTTGAACTCAACCGGCGTTCGGATCGCTTAAATACCCTTCGAGGTCCGCCCTTCGGGGTGCTATGACGGTATGCGAGAGTTGGTGTTGGTGATTTTGGTCCAAGGTGGAGATTGTTGGGTTTAATGGCCCAAAATTAGTACCGCAAATCCACCACGGGCTTCAAGGAGTTTGGGCTACGGACCATGGCGGCTACGAATTCGTCGTCTTGGTGGCTAGGGTTGCTCCTAGGGTTTTTTGCATCCTTATACCTCTAAACCCTAAACAAAGGGCCTTGCCTAGGCTCTAATACTCATCCTTCAATCCCAGACCAGTAAGAAATACTTATAGAGTATTTTGTTTCCACTATCTTAGATTTGTGAGAGAGGTTGAAAGAGTTTCGAAAGAGATTATAAGAGAGATCGTAATCTGGTTGCTTAATCGAATCACTCGTTGTGATCGTGATCGCATTGTACTCACTCCTTCTCATAGTGGATTGTTTGTGCTCGTCGTCGTCCGTGGTTTTTTCCCTCATTGGGTTTCCACATAAATCTTTGTGTTCTTTATTGTTCTTGTTATCGTTGTTTACTTTTGAATATCATTGTTCATCTTAACGCTTCCGCTATTAGTTTGCATATCCGTACATGTATATGTATATATGTCTATATGTATATCTGTATATGTATATGTATATGCAAGTGTGAAGGCATGCATGCGTGTGTGTGGGTTTGTGTGGGTGTGGGTGCGAAGGTGTGTTGGGGGGAGGGGGCGCGTGCACATTAGGCTAGTGCGTGTGCGTGTGTGTACACACACACACACACACAGAGGGAGAGTCGCGTTCCAAGTGCCCTAAACTTATCCCTTAGCTTCTCCAGTTCTCCTCTTGCTCCTTCCTCTTCTACAGTATGTCTTCATCTTCTTCATCAACTTCATCACCCTCTTCTCCATCATCTTTCTCTGAACAACCCACTAAGAATCTAAACACTCCATGACACTAATTGGTATGCGAATCGTAGCGAACAGTGTGCGGACAAATCACATTTTGGGTCACACAACCCAATTCGCCATACGGTTTGAAGTGAATCTGATAACTATGCTTTGGATTAACCCTTTTATGACCGCCTTCTTTTCTTCCGAAAAAGAAAAGAATTTGGTCGATCATCCCATCCCTCCATCCTTCTAATTCATCATGATTTGCCATAGAGATGTGGCCTTAGAGGTCAGTCTGGTAAGTGCTAAAGAGATGTACACCCTTGTTGTTGTCTTTTCTTCATTTATTTAATGTTCTCTCTCTTCCCATCATTTCGTTTTTCCTTTTTTTTTCGGGCTGTTCCATCCCTCTATTTCCTTTAACCCCTGGTGCAAATTACTCTTTGTTTGGGGTTTGCTTTCCTTTTTCTTATTGACTACTTTATCGTGTCCAAATTTTTCTGAACTATTTTTTAGGTTAATTTTCTTTTTAATTATTTTCAAAACTACTGATTTTCATTTTTGAAATAAATAAAAAATATTGTATACTGTCATGTGCAAACAAAAAAGACATTCGTGCAATTGAATATATGGATGGATAATATGCATAATTTTGATGAATAACCAAAAGGTTATATACTTATATTAATGAGACACCAAGGGAGTGACAACCATATACAAAAGGGGCAAGTACAGAAATCATGATGCCCAAAAGCTCTCATGCATAATTTTGTGCACAAAATCCAAAAGAGACACCTTTGTACCACAATTGGGCAGTTGCTCCAACTATAGAAAATCTCCAAAAAAATAGAGCTTGAAATCCTGCAAAGATAAAGCTTTTCTTTCAACGTTCAACAAGGATTTTGAACTTATTTGCGTGTGTTGGGGGGGGGGGGGGGTTGTACGTATATTAGTATATACACATATCTGTGTACTATCTGTATTTATTTTTTATAAGGTACACCAACTTTATATAGACGTACTATATGTATAGTTTTTAGAGCTAATTATGCATAAAAAAAAGACATCCATGTGATTTTATCAGTTATGTTATGCATATAAATAATGATATCAACGCAATGATTACAGATTTGACAGTCTTGTTTCATGCATTTACTACAAATCTAAAAAAGGAAAATTGTCTTATTTCCGGTTTCACAAATCGAAAAGTCACTCTTTTTGGGACTCTCAACTTCCCCTCCAACCACCACTCATCTGTCGTAGTCACTTACTATGGGAACCTATTCGAGCATCAAGGCTGCCGCCAAGAGACTTAGACTTCTCACTTACTGCTCCTCTCACATCAAGGCCCTCACCACCAATTTTTCCTAGCTTTGTGTTCCGCATAACGTCTCTTTTTTCACCCTCAAACTCCCAAGCCTTCCCGTAAACTTGTGCTGTATCTTTTCCAGTGCATCTTCTCCAGTCACTGCTCACTCTCCCTCCTAACCTACTACCCTGATGAGCACTCCATAGCCCATTAATTTTCCAATCAATGGCATCGATTTCCTAATGACCATGCAACTCAAATTAGTGCAAACCATAAAAGGTCCTAAAATTGGTGTACCAAAATCAATGTAAGTGTTATAGTCCAAAAATTTGATCTTTGCCAGAGAGAGAGAGAGAGAGCGCGAGAGAGGCTACTGACATTGATAGACAGAGGTGAAAGGACAAAAGCAAAAGGGAAAATTATTGATAAAATGGGGGGTTTATTTAGTCAATTCAAGAAAAGTTCATGACAGCCATTTTGGCTTCCAATGAAGAAATACCATGAATATAAAAAAGTGTTTGTAGGGGCTGAGCTCAATTTTCCTACAAGAAAAAAAGGGATCCTATGCTAGGAAAAAGCAAGTAGAAGCTATGGCAGCAAAAGACAAGCCCTAAAAAGCAACCAATACAAACAAAAGGTTAATATACAAAAACTGTTTTCTTCGCCATTGATTTCAACCATCCATGAGAAGGTAACATCAATGTCTTTTATTCAAATCACCAGTATGCCTAAAAGATTACTTCTTGCGTTATTAGCAATATACATGCAAACGCTTTGATCACATCCAAAAGTCAATACTGATTTCAACCATAATTTCATTCAACTAAGATGAAGCTAGACTTAACCGCCCAAATAATCCCTTAGATTGCAGTCAACCTACTACGTGCAACTAAGCTGAGGCCAACCCAATGATCTTAAAGAAGATTAATTAATCTGTATGTGTGTACTACTCTTCAACTAAGCCTAGCCCTAATGCTCAAAGCCTTGATAAGAACTCCAATGCTTAGTGTCAAAAGTAATGACTTACAACTAATGATCATATTTATGTTTAAGCTTAACTCAATGAATTCAGTAACTAAAGTACTCAATTATTGTTATTTGAGTAGGATTGCTTAGCTAATACTCCCTCCATCTCTAAATGAGTGTCCTCTTTTCTATTTTAGTTTGTCTCATTTTTGATTGTCCAACTTCCTATTTAATCATTATACTTTAATATGATTGTACACTTTTGCTCATAATTAAAATTACATAAAATACTTAAACATGGAAGGAAAACTCACTTCCATATAAAAGACAATGGGTAATTTGGACAAAGGAACAAATATTTTCATTCCATTCTCAACTTCCCTAAAATTTGCTAGTGAAATTTTATATAAATTGGGCATTAAACAAAGTAGTCATGCATATAAGCAAGCTCGCATGAGAGTCTAGCCAAAATCAATTGGTAATGGATGGAGTAACTTACAAACTTATATACATGCTCAGGCCATTTAGTTTTTTCAATTTGGAACAAACACCACTTTCATAACTCCAACACACCCCCGCACGTGGGGGCTACTAACAAGCCCTAACATGTGCACATTATTAATCAAATGGGGACAGTGGTAACCAGAAACGAGCACCTACTCTGATGCCATGTGAACTTTTATATTAATTGGTCTTTCTTAGTAGCTCACACGTGAGGGAACGGTTTGGAGTTATGAAAGTGGGGTCATCCCACATTGACAATTTAAAAGGCCGGCCTTGAGCATACATACAAGCTTGTGGGTCACTCCACCAATTCCCAATTGGTGTTGGAGTGTGAAAGTACCCTCAGAACTTGTAGATGCAAGAGAAGCACACTCATCAGGTTGCTTTGTAGAATCCTTCGGAATGGTGAAAATATACCGTGTGAAATTCTATATAATTGGGCCTTAAACAAAGTGGTCATGCATATAAGCTCTAATGAGATTCTAGTCCAAAACCAATTGGCAATGCCAATTGGTAAAGTAACTTACAAGCTTATATACGTACTCAAGCCTTTTAATTTTCTCAATGTAGGAAAAATCCCACTTTCGCAACTCCAACATTGCTAAAAGTCAAAGAGGACAGTAATTCAAAGAAAAGAGTATTAATGAGAAGTTGAGAACCTTAATGAGCTCGAAAAAGAAGCAACACTGCATTACTTATAAGCGATGCACATCGAAAAAGGGAAGACCTCTCAAACTTCTTCAAAATTAATCAACTCCAATATGCAACCTAGGTTGATTAACCAAAGACATGAAACTGTACCTAACATGCCCGTTTGAGAAGGGATTATGCAATTGACTATATATAAGCTGAACCAAAACCCTATAGCCTTCAAATCAAATCACACCGGAAACATATAGGGTATTTTTTCCATATAATCAGTCAATGGAGTAAACATAGTGCAACTTCACAAATTAAGCCACTCCCATGTCCACTAGCATAAGGAGGAAAGAAGTCCTTCAAGTGGACCTGATTTGATCCATTGAGGTACAATGGGGCTAACCAAGCTGAACGGAAAGCAGGCTGAATTTACATCTACATCACTTTGGCATCAGGCTGATGCAAAGAATGTCACATCAGCCACCTGATACAACCATGGGCAAAATGCATGGCAAAGGACTGTAGGGAGAATCAACAGCTCTCACCTAATAATGACATGTGGTACATTCCTAACAGGTAGAAACAAGATAACAGGATCACATCCAAAATCACAATCTTCTTTTCTACTTCTTCTTCTCCTCCTCCTCCTCCTTTTACTGTGGCTCGGTCTTCTGTGCTTTTTTTTTCACTTTCTTTTTTTTGGTTAGTTGGCTCATGCTTCCAAAGGAGACACAACATTTTCCCCCTTTCCCCTTAGCTACTTCTGTCATGAATCCCGTTGGATCTATATTTTGCCTTTATACTTGAGCAGACACTAAGCATAGTGCATGTGAAAGAACGGACGAATAGTCCATTTGAGTTCTGGTTCCATCATTAATTTCCACTCCTTTCTTTCTTTGTCTTCTGTATACTTAATAAGCTTTTCTTGATTTATTTTGGCAATTTTTTATGCTTGCTAGTAGAGTTGAATTGTGGGTTTTTTGTTTTCTCCTGTATTTCATATGAATGTTGGCTAATTGTGCAGTGCTCTTTATTTCATGATAAGGAATGGAGTTCCTAGTTATTTCATATGAGCTTAGTTTTAAAAAGCGCGAGGCGCACTGAGGCGCATAGAGTCCCAAAGTGTGAAGCGCAAGGCACGAGGCGAAGGCGAATGCATCATGGATGCGAGGCGCACTTCTATGCAAATTTTTTTTAAAGTATCTCATATTTCACAAAACATATTTTGCATAAATGAGTTAGATAAATGCATTAAGAATGTGATTAGACATCTTTATGACTACTAACATTACAAATAACTTTAAGGTATGTTATCTGATCATCGTAGTTCCCCAATGCACATCTTACAGTACAAGTTTAGCTCACCTTTTAGCTCCCAAGGGAGGAAAAGAAGTAAAAAGGTAAAGGCAAGGCTAAGAAAAAGAAGAAAAGGGGGGGAAGATATAGCCTCGCATCCTTGAGGCGCACTTCATCCCCTTCGAGGCGCTAACCCAGTAGCCTCACACCGAAGCGCGCCTAGGCGTGCCTCAGGCAGGCTTTTTTAAACTAAGCATATGAGCCATGCTGCTCTAATTGAGATGGTGGATTGAATGGTAAAACCGTAAAAGAATTTGTGTACTCTCTTAATGGAATCAAGATCAGAAAATGGTTTAACTGAGATACTTAAAGGCATTATTGAAATGTAATTAGTGGTGTTAGTCCACTTTTGAATTATCAGTTTATATAAGTAATGTTAGCCTAGATTGATAGATCTGGAGTTAGTTCCTCCACATTGCTGTTGAAACAGCAAGGATTTGCCGATGTACTGCTTTGTAAACTATGTACTTTGGATATTTAATTTCATATTGGAGAATCTTCAACAATTACGCACCCCATCTTTCAGAAAATATGGAATGAAAACCAAATTGATATGGTTTGACGGAGTCCCTGCTCAAATATCAAACAAGGGACTCATATATCAAACAAGGGCAATAGACAAATGATGCAAAAATGCTTCCAGAAAAACCAGCATGGTCTATGCCTAATCCTGCAACATTCGGCAGCTCATAAAATTCATCTGTTGATGTTCCAGTGAATGCACATCCAATAGAATTAAATTGCTACGAAACAGAGCCACATGGCCAAGCGATTCATTTTTGTTAAACCTCACAAGTCACAAGATGATAAAACATGAAAGCATAGTGGTGAAATACTCAAACTCTTCTAGCTGGACTGGACTTAGGCCAAAGTACAGCTGGGATAATACAATTCTGTTCACAATGTAGAGTCATGGTGAAGTACTAGTCATGGTAAAATATTCTAATTGTTACCTGCTAAGGCTAGCCACTGACAAACCATGGTTTAGAGCTTCTTGACATACATGTGAACCAACAAATCCATTGCCTCCTAACACAAGTAGCTTGATCAACAAGAAAGGTAAAAAATGAGTTGAATGAAGAAAAAATGCCTGTGGACAAGGAAATACTTCAACTGAAACAAATATAAGATACGAAAATTGAGCACAATACAAACCTAAAAGCAAGCAGGTGAAAATTAGGTGATACCTTTTCAGAAGGAGGAGGAGGCATGCTGACTGTCTCAGCTTCCTCCACTTTTGGGCCTGTGTCAGGCCTTGTAGATTCTGTAGATAAAGATCTAAAATTTCCTGACAGGCCCAGTTTACTACTCAAAATAAGAGGGAAAGGAGTTAGTTAATAAACAAAAGTCAGTTCTTCCAAACTCCCCCCCCCCCCCCCCCCGCCCAACCCCACAAACACCCACCCAAAAGAAATGCCCAGTTGAACTTGTAACTAGTTACTAGTGTATGTAAATGATCCGCATACACAGTCAGAATAGTGTAACAAATTCCTATAATAATATTCCACTTCACAGGCAATAAAGAGTACAAAACAACAATAACAAACATATTGTAAATTTGGAAGAGTAAGGGAAACTATAGCATACTTCTAGTATCAATAATGGTATTGAGAATAAGTGCATGTCTTTTCCTTCTGGTCCACAGATTTAAAAACCTGTTACCCGCATGATGAACACCAAAGAAACTTTCTATCAAAAGACACAACTTATGATTTCTCAATTCTCATGGATTCTCAGCACCGTTATTTCCACCTATTACACCTATAAACAGTCCTCACGTTGCTCTATAATCCAAAAAACATCTCACAACATAAAACGGGAGACTTCACCACTACCTTTTGGGTCAACATCCAAAAGCGAACAGCACACTGGCTAAATTCTTACCATTTAACGAGGATGACGGTATCATCACATTAAATGGTGCGACTATGCAATAGTCCCCTCCCCCTCCCCCCCCCCCAAAAAAAAACAAGCGAAAAAACCTCCAATTCCTTTCATAACAAACTGCATGCAAGATCCAAATACCAAATTAGAAAGAAAATAACAAGTAACCACATGTTACCCTTAGAATTAACTACCAACGACATTAGCATAAATGTAGTATACATGCCAAAGTTGGAAAGGTGTGCTTACAACAATCTTAGTCTCAACAATCATACTTCATTTTTTTTTTATCTTCTAGGCTATAAAGCCCAATAAAAAAAAAATGATACAATGAGAAGCCTAGTTCACAACACCACCACTGATAGTGTGCAAAGAAAGCACTTTTGTACCAAAAGAAAGCTAGGATTCTACCTAAATTTGATATTCTATATACCTCATAGGCTGCAAAATAGTGACACCCCTAGTGAATAGCCATGTCCTCCTTTCGCTATTGCTACGGCTACAACTAAAAAAAGGGAAGCCTAGTGCACAAGCATCCCGCGTTCACGCAGGGTCCGGGGAAGGGCCGCACCCCAAGGGGTGAATTGTAGGCAGCCTAACCTAACTTTGTCAGTAGCTGATTCCACGGTTCGAATCCGTGACCTTTTGGTCACACGGAGACAATCTTACCATTACTCCAAGGCTCCCCTTCATTGCTACGGCTGCAACTGATTTTCTTTATCATTTGATCATCATTTCCCACCACTTTCAGGCCAGCCAGCTCTTCTCTACCCTATAATCGATTACATTCCTCACTCCTCAGAGAATGTCGCACTATATACCATCCTAATCAATGTCAACATATCTATAACTGGCCTCCCCAGCACAAACTTGATTGCAAATGTTGTGGTACCTTGTGGGCAATGATTTATAAGTAAAGATCTAGTACCGTACTATCATAAAAGGAGGACATTTTTGGAGTGGGGCACCTTTTATTTCAATCATGTAAACCAACAACGCTCTGAAACCCTTCCCACACATTCAAAAATATAACAAGTATGGAGCATTTCACTTCTAAAGGGCGAGACTAAACGTTCAATTCAGGCTTGTGCCCATACATATGCTACCCAGATGATCATCAACAATGAAAATCCCCAGAAAGCATGAAACCGTTTTTGAAGGCAAATTAATCCAGAAGTTAGGAAGACCGATTCCTCTCCCATGCCTATACCAGAGAATTAGCCCCAAAACTATAAATCCGATTATTGCAACCTTTACAAGCAACAGAACTTGATAAGGAAATGCGTCGAACAGTGGGAATACAATATCCTTGACAATTTCAAGAAGTAAAAATGACTAGAATTTTTCATTCCACGATACAAAAATTGTGAACAGGAATCAGAAAAACCAAAAAATGATCCAACGAACATACTGCATTGCAGCACATAATTGAACAAACGATTGATGACAGTCAAAGTGATTTTTTTTTTAAAAAAAAATGGGAGTTGTGAGAAAGCAAGTGATGATCTTACTGAAACTTGGAGAGAGAACGCCGAGCCTGGATCAAACGAGACATGGCGGGGGAGTTGGGGCGGTTAATGTGGGTGTGATCGGAGGAGAGGCAAACCGGGCAGACAACTCTTCAGGGCAGTTCGTTTGTTGTGCAACCGGAACGAAATAGTAGCGAAGTAGCAGAGTGAGGAAATGTCTTAATAAAAAGAGAAGTTGCAAAATGAATATGATGGAGGGGCTGCCGCGTAGGCACGCGTCGTGTACATATGGCGCAAATTCAGCTTCGCGAAGTTTGGTGGAGAGAGGACTCACAGGTTAAAGGTCCCGAGGGTCGTTATGTATGGAAACTTAGGCCCTCGGCGTTTTACAAACTCAATCAAAAAAGTTTAGAAATACATTATATAATTATCACATCCCTTCGCAAATTAGACGACGGTATCTGCTTTTTTTCAAATTCATTCTCATAAAATAACGTTATATACAATTTTAGAAAATAGGCATAAAGTACTTATCTAGTCTTAAAAAATAAATTTTGAAAAAGACAAATATTTAAAATGTGCAAGTTATACCATTATAATCTTAGCAAACTAGAATTCACGCTATAAATGCATCATTAGATATAAGAACCTTACACCAATCCTACCTCATCACCCCCTCCAAACAACCTGTACATGAGAAATGTACTAAACCTCTACGGCTCATCGGCTTACATTCTGAGCATATCATTTTCTTCTCTGAGCTGCTACCTTTACTAGTTAATTAATTGATGGCTCCATGTATTGCCCAGAGATTTGCTCATTACATATACATAAGCTAACTGATGTTGATTATTCTTGGCTACAGAATGATAAGATGCTCTATGTGATGTCGTTTCGAGCTTATATGTCATTTTTGCATGTTTTTGTTATTCATGTAATGTTATGTAATGCTATGCAGTATCCCTACTAACCCATGGTGATATAAAAGCCCTGGTCGATTGACTTAATCATAAAATATTTTGATTCTTTCATGCTTTAGGACGAAATTGGTTCAATTGTGTACCTTGACTCGCGTTCATTGGTGCCACTAGTTGTTATATATAAAAGGTCCCTTAGATGCCAACTTATGTGCTTCAATGTAAAGTGATTTTTGTTTTAACTTCTGTTTTAACGTAAGTTTGAAAAAGGTATCCATGCGAACTTAGTTGCCCCCTCTTCTATGTGATTTGCCCTTGACGCCTTAATATATTGAGTAGACACTAGAAGAGGATCGACAAGGAGGAGATTGGATACCATGTATAAACCTTTCGTTTTACTGACTTAAAGAGTCATATTAGTTGTAAAGTATAATTTTGGATTCTATTGTGAGTTTAGACAGTTTGTGCCATGTGTATGCCTGTGTTTTACTATACCCTAGGCTTCAGAATTTCGAGGACGAAATTCTTTACAGGGGGAAAAGTGATAACCTTAGAATTTAGAATGTAGTTAGTTATTGAAATTAATAATTCTATTAACTATGTTTATTATATAAGTTTTATTAGGCTAATATTTACGTGTTAATTGGGAATATTAATTTGTTTGGATTAGTTTTTGGAACTTCTCAATTTAGCTCATAGCTTCTTGAAATTCGCGAGTTAATTAAAATTCGCAAGGTGTCTTCACTTGTGGGCTAGAGCCCGGCAACCACCAAGGGCCACCCGAAACAAGGACCCGAGGGTTAGGGTTTGGAACCCTCAGCACAACCACCACCAAACCAACACCATCACTATCGCGACCTGCACACATGAGATTTGAACTCAGCTGAAATTGCCCAGTTAGCCTAGGAATTGGGTCCTTTAGCTTGGATTCAAGGTGGGTGATTCTTAAATTCCTAAACTACTCTGTCGTCTGACATTGCTCAGCTAGTAGGTTGAGGTTGACATTACTTGTCTATACTATGAGATAATTTTAAAGGTATACGCGCACTTCTTCTGTTGTGTGCTTTGGAACTCCAAGTAGCATCCCAACCATGGAGTTTGTTGAACAATTGTGAATTTCGTACACTACTCTGTCTAACTATTCAACAATGGTGAGGTTGATGTTGAACTAGGTAGCACGATGGTCCCTCAGAAGGACATGTAAGTATGTGTCGCCAGTCTATCCACTAAACCAGATGGCTATGACAAGTCAAGTGCTAGGTATGTGCACTCTGGAGTGTATCGAGTGGCAGGGGTTGGGTTAATGTCATATGCCTCCTACGTACCATCTCTTTCCATCATATGTTCGAGACAAAAGCAATGCTTCCCATCCGCCCATATGCTTTGCCTACACTTCGGGGCCCACTGTGAGTCAAACTCCTTCACTATAGGCACTTGCCCTAGGATAAGACAGCCGGATGGCAACATGCACTTTAGAGTCATTAAAAGCAATCGATATTCTATGATGAAGTCATTCCATGAACGAATAGGGAAGTCCATGAACATCTACAATGTGACATTATTAATAGCCATGAAAGTATTGTCCTTAACCCACCTCAGCTGGTAGTTTGAGGCTGTTGTCTAGGGATCTAGCCATTGCAATTGGAAGATGGTTGCTAGGTGTATTTTGTGCCTTATAAAATAAGGTTTTTGGGCATTTCATTGACATTTGTTACCACCTACAAACATGAAATGATGCCATGTATAAGTAATGTAGTTGTGTCACGAGGGACATGATTTAATTTATTTTTTACCCAACCTCCAACCAACTATTGTACAAGCCAATGTCATCAATGTGTCAAGTAATGGCCAACATGGTCAACTCCTCATGCATTACAGGGCTTCACAAATATAGGTGGCTATGTTGACAAACATAAGGCACTAGGGGCAATTATTACTAACATATTATATGCTCTCAAGTAGAATAAACTACATTACTTAAATAATAATAAATGCTCCACCGGGGAAGGAATTAATGAGCTCAGTGTTGTACAATTTAAGCCACCATGACCACGCCTCCTCAATCACATCTTACATTACCATGTAGGGCCTAAATATGTTGAGCTTCTCCACATCTAGCGGGAAGTAGGGCAAAGTTAGAACCAACTTCATTGCACCACCAACACATTACAAATTTAAAATAGTATTTAATGAACCTAACCCCTTTTGTTCCATTTCAATTAACGCAGGTATGGAGGCCACCTACAAGTACTCTGCAACCACCAATCCACTTTTTATTAAATTGGACAACTTGAAAGAAGACAACAAAATTATGGATATCCCAGGTGATGTAACTAAAGATGTTAGGATCGTTTGAGATTGTAGGCATCTTATTGACGCAATCCCAGCCGTGAGTGACCGGTTCTGTAGGCACACAGTATGCTACTAGGTACGTACAATTCGTATTTCTTTTCAGTTGAGTTTACCATTACATCCTGACATTCGAAACTCCATCTATCCCATTATCATCCCTAATTGCATTGCATTGTACTACACTATCTTAGCGAATGTGTGCCCACTTCAAGTGGGCTCATGACCTCCTCACCTGTGTAGAGAGGGCTTTTTCAATGACTTGGGAAAGTGAATGTCAGATGCTGAGGTGTCAAAAGCTCACAACTCTGGCAACCTGGGACCTTCACGGGCAACTAAAAGTGGGGTTGCATCATGCTATCAATGTAAAATTGTTGTGGATAACTGTGTTTGTAATGGCATTGGCCATGTCTGTAATTGTTCTAGGTAGGTTGGTGTAGACCACTACAAAGTAAGGCACCATGTTGTTCTGCTCATGATTGAACCATGCAATTTTTTTTTAGGTCAAGTTTCATGTAATGATGTCGCTTAACCATTGTGAAATAGTTGAAGTTGACAATAGTCTACTCCATCGAAAGACTTGTTGAACCTCAATTATGTACGAAAAGTGTTGATGCATTTAAGGCCCTTTTATGTATTATATCAAACTTTTGGGATACGCAATCCTCCGCAGCCCATGGGTCAAACCTATATTTTTCAATGTGTACATTTGTTTACTTGTCCAACAACTTGTTTACTTGGGCACAAGGATGGAGAAGATGCTTTAGTACATTACGTTGTTTCACTATGTGCTTCTGTATAATGTGACAAATATTTATTTGTTGCTTTACTATGTCCACATATTTCTATGCTGATTGCTCATATTAACAGACCCATCCATACATTCAAAGTTTCCAAACATGCCAAACATCTTAGGGTAATAGGGATAATAGAAGATAATATCCCCACATATTGCCAGCAAATATCCCGAGATATTAGTCGTGAACATCTTGGGTTAACATCAAGGAATATCCTGAGGTGTCAGCAGTAAACATCATGGGATAACAGAAAAGAATATCCTGCGATGGCAGCAGTAAACATCCCAAGGTGTGACAAGGGTTACACTAAAAACAACATCCCTATTCCCTTATACGACCTAGGCATTTCCCCAACGATGAAGAGCAACACATTACCAAAGTAAGCCGTCACAACTATTCATACAACTATACAAAAATAAGTACAAGCATCCTAGGATAATAACACGACGTTTATCCCAGGGTACAATAATAGCAGTTTGGTCAACAAGGACAATAGTGTCCATCACATAAATTATCCAACATCACAATCAAGCACCATTGGGGTTCATGTAAATTGGTGTCCACCGTAACCTAACGTAAGGATGAAACAAGTTCAATGGAATATGCCATAAAGGTAACGAAGAACGATAAGTTACATCAATCTGCCATAACGAAAATGACACTTTCATAAATTCGAGTATGAACAACATCTAACCTTATAGGGAATCTGGAAAGTGTGCAATCTTTCCTTGCAATAGGCTTAGCAAGCACTTATCCCTCATATGCTTCACATCACTTAGGTTGAAGTACAATCCACCAACATTCATGGGCAACAAGTCCATGGCGAGGATAAACAACCCACAATCATGGCTGCTGCATTGAAAACATAAAACTAATTTAGCACTTAGCACAACAGCCAAACATGAAACATGCATAAGGGAGTGCCTCTATAGTACTGAGTGCGTACTATCTTGTTATGGACATTGCGGTCGTTTGATCAGCCAAGACACTGGCGCCATGAACTCCTGGAAACACATCAATGACATACCGATGTTGCATCTCTACACGCAATATCGTACCCAACACTTTAGAAACTTAAACAACATTATAAGCATATCAAATTAAGTTTTCCGTCATCCACCACTTACCCCATCATGGAACACCTCCTCTTGCTATTGATCATTTTGCACCAAGGACTTATACACAACATACCGCCTCCGCTACAAATTAACGGTCATCAACAACCAATGTATTCTAGGTTTATCAAACAAGGGCATAAACAACTCCAATGACATTGCAAATAAAGTACACAGTTAGCATGCCATAGTGCCTATTAAGTACATGATTAATTAGCCAGATTACTTGACTACTTACATATCGAAGGTTTCGATGGCAATGCTTCTTCACATACACCAATATCTTCCT
Organism: Selenicereus undatus; assembly: GCA_017589665.1. Taxonomy (NCBI): domain Eukaryota; kingdom Viridiplantae; phylum Streptophyta; class Magnoliopsida; order Caryophyllales; family Cactaceae; genus Selenicereus; species Selenicereus undatus. Next base: position 4,519,610 of record JACYFF010002017.1, on the reverse strand, counting down.
CAAGGTATCTTTACCCCTCCTAAACATATGCTATAATGCATGCTCCACTTATACTGTTAATGACCAATGAATGAAATCAAACATCTACTGCACTTGCATAGCCTTGCCCATCCA
>JACYFF010002017.1:4502701-4519396 GCA_017589665.1 Selenicereus undatus | reverse complement strand
AGTGTGGGTTCCGCTTTTGCAGGGGTCTGGGGAGATCCAGCTGAAGCAGCCTTACCTCTACAAACATCATTGTCCGTAGAGTGGCCAATTCCAAGAGACCCATATAAAAAGATTTTGAGAAAATATAGAAGTTGAGACTTTTGAATAACAAGGGAGAATGTAAATATACAGCACTGATGACACTAATTTTGTTGTTGTTATTGTGTATGTATGTATATGTATATGTGTACGTATATGTGTATCGATATATGTATATGTATTGTTGAGTTTAATGGCCCAAAATCAGCACCGCTGATCCGCCACGAGCTTCAAGAAATTTGGGCTACGGACAATGGTGGCTAAGGTTTCGTCGTCTTGGCAGCTAGGGTTGCTCTTAGGGTTTTTTGCATCCTTATACCTCTCAACCCTATACAAAGGACCTTGCCTAGGCTCTAATATTGATCTCTAAATCCCAGTAAGAAATACTTATAGAGTATTCTGTTTCCACTATCTTAGATTTGTGAGAGAGATTGAGAGAGTTTTGAGAGAGATTATAAGAGAGATTGTAATCTGGTTGCTAGATCGAATCACTCGTTGTGATTGTGATTGTGATCGCATTGTACTCACTCCTCATAATAGATTGTTTGTGCTCGTCGCCATCCGTGGTTTTCTCCTGCATTGGGTTTCTACGTAAATCTTTGAGTTCTTTATTATTCTTGTTATTGTTGTTTACTTTTGAATATCATTGTTCATCCTAACGCTTCCACTATTAGTTTGCTCTAATTCCTAACAAGTTGTATCAGAGCTTTGATTTAGGATGTCTTCAATCATGAAGGTTGATATTCAGAAGTTTGATGGGGAGATTAGTTTTAATCTCTGGAAGGTGTAGATAAGAGCGATTCTCATTCAGCATGGGTTGTGGAAGGATCAATAGGACCTCACCTAAAACCCAGTACAATAACAGACGAACAATGGGCGGAACAGCAAAAGAAGAAGCGTGGTTCTTTGACGGACAACGAATGGGAAAAACTGGAGCTGAAGGCACTTTCCGCCGTACAGTTGTGCTTGGCACCACATGTCTTGCGAGAGGTGCTTAATAAGACATCTGCAGTGGGTCTTTGGGTTCGGCTGGAGGAACTCCACATGAAGAAGAGTCTCGCCAACAAGATCCGATTGCAGGAAAGGTTACACACTTTCAGAATGGCAGAAGGTACTCCTATTCAAAAACATCTAAATGATTTCAATTCGATTTTAGTTGACCTTGAAAGTTTAGATGTGAAAATTGAGGATGAAGAAAAGGCTATTTTGTTGGTTGTGTCTCTACCCCTTTCATATAAACACTTTAAGGGGATCATGCTATATAGTAATTCTGATACTATATCGTTTGAGGATGTTAAGTCAAACCTGTTATCTAAGGAGAAGTTTGATTTTGACATTCATGCTGATTCTGCTGAGGGATTAGTAATAAGAGGTAAAACAACTGAAAAAGGGAACGGAAATAGGAGTAAGAGTCATTCTAAGTCTAGAAATCCTCACACTGGTAAGACCTGCAATTACTGTGGTAAATTGGATCATATTGTTGCTAACTATTGGCAACTGCAAAACAAGAGGGAGAAAGAAGAAGATAATTCTCATGAGTCTGCTGAAACTTCGTTTACTGAATCTGATTCTGATTGTGGGGAGCGATTCTAATTGGATTCTTGATTCTGAGTGTACCTATCATATGTCTTCATAAGGATTTGTTTTCAACATATGATCCAGTTGACTCAACTGTTGTTCACATGGGCAATAATGCCCAATGTAATGTAACTGGAATCCGTACTATTAAAATTAAGACTCATGATGGCGTTGTCAGGACTTTATCGAATGTTCGTTACGTTCCTGACTTGAAGCGTAACCTGATCTCTTTAGACACCCTTGAATCTAAGGGGTGCAACTATTCAGCCGACGGTGGAGTTTTGAATGTTTTAAAGGGAAGTCGGATTCTGTTGAAGGGTTTGAGGCAAGGAAGCCTCTATATTTTGGAGACATCTACTACAACAGATTATATGAAGAAAGGTTCATATAAGTTGTCTCCCAGAGCTAAGTTCAAGTATCACTTGAACTCAACCGGCGTTCGGATCGCTTAAATACCCTTCGAGGTCCGCCCTTCGGGGTGCTATGACGGTATGCGAGAGTTGGTGTTGGTGATTTTGGTCCAAGGTGGAGATTGTTGGGTTTAATGGCCCAAAATTAGCACCGCAAATCCACCACGGGCTTCAAGGAGTTTGGGCTGCGGACCATGGCGGCTACGAATTCGTCGTCTTGGTGGCTAGGGTTGCTCCTAGGGTTTTTTGCATCCTTATACCTCTAAACCCTAAACAAAGGGCCTTGCCTAGGCTCTAATACTCATCCTTGAATCCCAGACCAGTAAGAAATACTTATAGAGTATTTTGTTTCCACTATCTTAGATTTGTGAGAGAGGTTGAAAGAGTTTCGAAAGAGATTATAAGAGAGATCGTAATCTGGTTGCTTAATCGAATCACTCGTTGTGATCGTGATCGCATTGTACTCACTCCTTCTCATAGTGGATTGTTTGTGCTCGTCGTCGTCCGTGGTTTTTTCCCTCATTGGGTTTCCACATAAATCTTTGTGTTCTTTATTGTTCTTGTTATCGTTGTTTACTTTTGAATATCATTGTTCATCCTAACGCTTCCGCTATTAGTTTGCATATCCGTACATGTATATGTATATATGTCTATATGTATATCTGTATATGTATATGTATATGCAAGTGTGAAGGCATGCATGTGTGTGTGTGGGTTTGTGTGGGTGTGGGTGCGAAGGTGTGTTGGGGGGAGGGGGCGCGTGCACATTAGGCTAGTGCGTGTGCGTGTGTGTACACACACACACACACACAGAGGGAGAGTCGCGTTCCAAGTGCCCTAAACTTATCCCTTAGCTTCTCCAGTTCTCCTCTTGCTCCTTCCTCTTCTACAGTATGTCTTCATCTTCTTCATCAACTTCATCACCCTCTTCTCCATCATCTTTCTCTGAACAACCCACTAAGAATCTAAACACTCCATGACACTAATTGGTATGCGAATCGTAGCGAACAGTGTGCGGACAAATCACATTTTGGGTCACACAACCCAATTCGCCATACGGTTTGAAGTGAATCTGATAACTATGCTTTGGATTAACCCTTTTATGACCGCCTTCTTTTCTTCCGAAAAAGAAAAGAATTTGGTCGATCATCCCATCCCTCCATCCTTCTAATTCATCATGATTTGCCATAGAGATGTGGCCTTAGAGGTCAGTCTGGTAAGTGCTAAAGAGATGTACACCCTTGTTGTTGTCTTTTCTTCATTTATTTAATGTTCTCTCTCTTCCCATCATTTCGTTTTTCCTTTTTTTTTCGGGCTGTTCCATCCCTCTATTTCCTTTAACCCCTGGTGCAAATTACTCTTTGTTTGGGGTTTGCTTTCCTTTTTCTTATTGACTACTTTATCGTGTCCAAATTTTTCTGAACTATTTTTTAGGTTAATTTTCTTTTTAATTATTTTCAAAACTACTGATTTTCATTTTTGAAATAAATAAAAAATATTGTATACTGTCATGTGCAAACAAAAAAGACATTCGTGCAATTGAATATATGGATGGATAATATGCATAATTTTGATGAATAACCAAAAGGTTATATACTTATATTAATGAGACACCAAGGGAGTGACAACCATATACAAAAGGGGCAAGTACAGAAATCATGATGCCCAAAAGCTCTCATGCATAATTTTGTGCACAAAATCCAAAAGAGACACCTTTGTACCACAATTGGGCAGTTGCTCCAACTATAGAAAATCTCCAAAAAAATAGAGCTTGAAATCCTGCAAAGATAAAGCTTTTCTTTCAACGTTCAACAAGGATTTTGAACTTATTTGCGTGTGTTGGGGGGGGGGGGGGGTTGTACGTATATTAGTATATACACATATCTGTGTACTATCTGTATTTATTTTTTATAAGGTACACCAACTTTATATAGACGTACTATATGTATAGTTTTTAGAGCTAATTATGCATAAAAAAAAGACATCCATGTGATTTTATCAGTTATGTTATGCATATAAATAATGATATCAACGCAATGATTACAGATTTGACAGTCTTGTTTCATGCATTTACTACAAATCTAAAAAAGGAAAATTGTCTTCTTTCCGGTTTCACAAATCGAAAAGTCACTCTTTTTGGGACTCTCAACTTCCCCTCCAACCACCACTCATCTGTCGTAGTCACTTACTATGGGAACCTATTCGAGCATCAAGGCTGCCGCCAAGAGACTTAGACTTCTCACTTACTGCTCCTCTCACATCAAGGCCCTCACCACCAATTTTTCCTAGCTTTGTGTTCCGCATAACGTCTCTTTTTTCACCCTCAAACTCCCAAGCCTTCCCGTAAACTTGTGCTGTATCTTTTCCAGTGCATCTTCTCCAGTCATTGCTCACTCTCCCTCCTAACCTACTACCCTGATGAGCACTCCATAGCCCATTAATTTTCCAATCAATGGCATCGATTTCCTAATGACCATGCAACTCAAATTAGTGCAAACCATAAAAGGTCCTAAAATTGGTGTACCAAAATCAATGTAAGTGTTATAGTCCAAAAATTTGATCTTTGCCAGAGAGAGAGAGAGAGAGCGCGAGAGAGGCTACTGACATTGATAGATAGAGGTGAAAGGACAAAAGCAAAAGGGAAAATTATTGATAAAATGGGGGGTTTATTTAGTCAATTCAAGAAAAGTTCATGACAGCCATTTTGGCTTCCAATGAAGAAATACCATGAATATAAAAAAGTGTTTGTAGGGGCTGAGCTCAATTTTCCTACAAGAAAAAAAGGGATCCTATGCTAGGAAAAAGCAAGTAGAAGCTATGGCAGCAAAAGACAAGCCCTAAAAAGCAACCAATACAAACAAAAGGTTAATATACAAAAACTGTTTTCTTCGCCATTGATTTCAACCATCCATGAGAAGGTAACATCAATGTCTTTTATTCAAATCACCAGTATGCCTAAAAGATTACTTCTTGCGTTATTAGCAATATACATGCAAACGCTTTGATCACATCCAAAAGTCAATACTGATTTCAACCATAATTTCATTCAACTAAGATGAAGCTAGACTTAACCGCCCAAATAATCCCTTAGATTGCAGTCAACCTACTACGTGCAACTAAGCTGAGGCCAACCCAATGATCTTAAAGAAGATTAATTAATCTGTATGTGTGTACTACTCTTCAACTAAGCCTAGCCCTAATGCTCAAAGCCTTGATAAGAACTCCAATGCTTAGTGTCAAAAGTAATGACTTACAACTAATGATCATATTTATGTTTAAGCTTAACTCAATGAATTCAGTAACTAAAGTACTCAATTATTGTTATTTGAGTAGGATTGCTTAGCTAATACTCCCTCCATCTCTAAATGAGTGTCCTCTTTTCTATTTTAGTTTGTCTCATTTTTGATTGTCCAACTTCCTATTTAATCATTATACTTTAATATGATTGTACACTTTTGCTCATAATTAAAATTACATAAAATACTTAAACATGGAAGGAAAACTCACTTCCATATAAAAGACAATGGGTAATTTGGACAAAGGAACAAATATTTTCATTCCATTCTCAACTTCCCTAAAATTTGCTAGTGAAATTTTATATAAATTGGGCATTAAACAAAGTAGTCATGCATATAAGCAAGCTCGCATGAGAGTCTAGCCAAAATCAATTGGTAATGGATGGAGTAACTTACAAACTTATATACATGCTCAGGCCATTTAGTTTTTTCAATTTGGAACAAACACCACTTTCATAACTCCAACACACCCCCGCACGTGGGGGCTACTAACAAGCCCTAACATGTGCACATTATTAATCAAATGGGGACAGTGGTAACCAGAAACGAGCACCTACTCTGATGCCATGTGAACTTTTATATTAATTGGTCTTTCTTAGTAGCTCACACGTGAGGGAACGGTTTGGAGTTATGAAAGTGGGGTCATCCCACATTGACAATTTAAAAGGCCGGCCTTGAGCATACATACAAGCTTGTGGGTCACTCCACCAATTCCCAATTGGTGTTGGAGTGTGAAAGTACCCTCAGAACTTGTAGATGCAAGAGAAGCACACTCATCAGGTTGCTTTGTAGAATCCTTCGGAATGGTGAAAATATACCGTGTGAAATTCTATATAATTGGGCCTTAAACAAAGTGGTCATGCATATAAGCTCTAATGAGATTCTAGTCCAAAACCAATTGGCAATGCCAATTGGTAAAGTAACTTACAAGCTTATATACGTACTCAAGCCTTTTAATTTTCTCAATGTAGGAAAAATCCCACTTTCGCAACTCCAACATTGCTAAAAGTCAAAGAGGACAGTAATTCAAAGAAAAGAGTATTAATGAGAAGTTGAGAACCTTAATGAGCTCGAAAAAGAAGCAACACTGCATTACTTATAAGCGATGCACATCGAAAAAGGGAAGACCTCTCAAACTTCTTCAAAATTAATCAACTCCAATATGCAACCTAGGTTGATTAACCAAAGACATGAAACTGTACCTAACATGCCCGTTTGAGAAGGGATTATGCAATTGACTATATATAAGCTGAACCAAAACCCTATAGCCTTCAAATCAAATCACACCGGAAACATATAGGGTATTTTTTCCATATAATCAGTCAATGGAGTAAACATAGTGCAACTTCACAAATTAAGCCACTCCCATGTCCACTAGCATAAGGAGGAAAGAAGTCCTTCAAGTGGACCTGATTTGATCCATTGAGGTACAATGGGGCTAACCAAGCTGAACGGAAAGCAGGCTGAATTTACATCTACATCACTTTGGCATCAGGCTGATGCAAAGAATGTCACATCAGCCACCTGATACAACCATGGGCAAAATGCATGGCAAAGGACTGTAGGGAGAATCAACAGCTCTCACCTAATAATGACATGTGGTACATTCCTAACAGGTAGAAACAAGATAACAGGATCACATCCAAAATCACAATCTTCTTTTCTACTTCTTCTTCTCCTCCTCCTCCTCCTTTTACTGTGGCTCGGTCTTCTGTGCTTTTTTTTTCACTTTCTTTTTTTTGGTTAGTTGGCTCATGCTTCCAAAGGAGACACAACATTTTCCCCCTTTCCCCTTAGCTACTTCTGTCATGAATCCCGTTGGATCTATATTTTGCCTTTATACTTGAGCAGACACTAAGCATAGTGCATGTGAAAGAACGGACGAATAGTCCATTTGAGTTCTGGTTCCATCATTAATTTCCACTCCTTTCTTTCTCTATCTTCTGTATACTTAATAAGCTTTTCTTGATTTATTTTGGCAATTTTTTATGCTTGCTAGTAGAGTTGAATTGTGGGTTTTTTGTTTTCTCCTGTATTTCATATGAATGTTGGCTAATTGTGCAGTGCTCTTTATTTCATGATAAGGAATGGAGTTCCTAGTTATTTCATATGAGCTTAGTTTTAAAAAGCGCGAGGCGCACTGAGGCGCATAGGGTCCCAAAGCGTGAAGCGCAAGGCACGAGGCGAAGGCGAATGCATCATGGATGCGAGGCGCACTTCTATGCAAATTTTTTTTAAAGTATCTCATATTTCACAAAACATATTTTGCATAAATGAGTTAGATAAATGCATTAAGAATGTGATTAGACATCTTTATGACTACTAACATTACAAATAACTTTAAGGTATGTTATCTGATCATCGTAGTTCCCCAATGCACATCTTACAGTACAAGTTTAGCTCACCTTTTAGCTCCCAAGGGAGGAAAAGAAGTAAAAAGGTAAAGGCAAGGCTAAGAAAAAGAAGAAAAGGGGGGGAAGATATAGCCTCGCATCCTTGAGGCGCACTTCATCCCCTTCGAGGCGCTAACCCAGTAGCCTCACACCGAAGCGCGCCTAGGCGTGCCTCAGGCAGGCTTTTTTAAACTAAGCATATGAGCCATGCTGCTCTAATTGAGATGGTGGATTGAATGGTAAAACCGTAAAAGAATTTGTGTACTCTCTTAATGGAATCAAGATCAGAAAATGGTTTAACTGAGATACTTAAAGGCATTATTGAAATGTAATTAGTGGTGTTAGTCCACTTTTGAATTATCAGTTTATATAAGTAATGTTAGCCTAGATTGATAGATCTGGAGTTAGTTCCTCCACATTGCTGTTGAAACAGCAAGGATTTGCCGATGTACTGCTTTGTAAACTATGTACTTTGGATATTTAATTTCATATTGGAGAATCTTCAACAATTACGCACCCCATCTTTCAGAAAATATGGAATGAAAACCAAATTGATATGGTTTGACGGAGTCCCTGCTCAAATATCAAACAAGGGACTCATATATCAAACAAGGGCAATAGACAAATGATGCAAAAATGCTTCCAGAAAAACCAGCATGGTCTATGCCTAATCCTGCAACATTCGGCAGCTCATAAAATTCATCTGTTGATGTTCCAGTGAATGCACATCCAATAGAATTAAATTGCTACGAAACAGAGCCACATGGCCAAGCGATTCATTTTTGTTAAACCTCACAAGTCACAAGATGATAAAACATGAAAGCATAGTGGTGAAATACTCAAACTCTTCTAGCTGGACTGGACTTAGGCCAAAGTACAGCTGGGATAATACAATTCTGTTCACAATGTAGAGTCATGGTGAAGTACTAGTCATGGTAAAATATTCTAATTGTTACCTGCTAAGGCTAGCCACTGACAAACCATGGTTTAGAGCTTCTTGACATACATGTGAACCAACAAATCCATTGCCTCCTAACACAAGTAGCTTGATCAACAAGAAAGGTAAAAAATGAGTTGAATGAAGAAAAAATGCCTGTGGACAAGGAAATACTTCAACTGAAACAAATATAAGATACGAAAATTGAGCACAATACAAACCTAAAAGCAAGCAGGTGAAAATTAGGTGATACCTTTTCAGAAGGAGGAGGAGGCATGCTGACTGTCTCAGCTTCCTCCACTTTTGGGCCTGTGTCAGGCCTTGTAGATTCTGTAGATAAAGATCTAAAATTTCCTGACAGGCCCAGTTTACTACTCAAAATAAGAGGGAAAGGAGTTAGTTAATAAACAAAAGTCAGTTCTTCCAAACTCCTCCCCCCCCCCCCCCGCCCAACCCCACAAACACCCACCCAAAAGAAATGCCCAGTTGAACTTGTAACTAGTTACTAGTGTATGTAAATGATCCGCATACATAGTCAGAATAGTGTAACAAATTCCTATAATAATATTCCACTTCACAGGCAATAAAGAGTACAAAACAACAATAACAAACATATTGTAAATTTGGAAGAGTAAGGGAAACTATAGCATACTTCTAGTATCAATAATGGTATTGAGAATAAGTGCATGTCTTTTCCTTCTGGTCCACAGATTTAAAAACCTGTTACCCGCATGATGAACACCAAAGAAACTTTCTATCAAAAGACACAACTTATGATTTCTCAATTCTCATGGATTCTCAGCACCGTTATTTCCACCTATTACACCTATAAACAGTCCTCACATTGCTCTATAATCCAAAAAACATCTCACAACATAAAACGGGAGACTTCACCACTACCTTTTGGGTCTACATCCAAAAGCGAACAGCACACTGGCTAAATTCTTACCATTTAACGAGGATGACGGTATCATCACATTAAATGGTGCGACTATGCAATAGTCCCCTCCCCCTCCCCCCCCCCCCCCAAAAAAAAACAAGCGAAAAAACCTCCAATTCCTTTCATAACAAACTGCATGCAAGATCCAAATACCAAATTAGAAAGAAAATAACAAGTAACCACATGTTACCCTTAGAATTAACTACCAACGACATTAGCATAAATGTAGTATACATGCCAAAGTTGGAAAGGTGTGCTTACAACAATCTTAGTCTCAACAATCATACTTCATTTTTTTTTTATCTTCTAGGCTATAAAGCCCAATAAAAAAAAAATGATACAATGAGAAGCCTAGTTCACAACACCACCACTGATAGTGTGCAAAGAAAGCACTTTTGTACCAAAAGAAAGCTAGGATTCTACCTAAATTTGATATTCTATATACCTCATAGGCTGCAAAATAGTGACACCCCTAGTGAATAGCCATGTCCTCCTTTCGCTATTGCTACGGCTACAACTAAAAAAAGGGAAGCCTAGTGCACAAGCATCCCGCGTTCACGCAGGGTCCGGGGAAGGGCCGCACCCCAAGGGGTGAATTGTAGGCAGCCTAACCTAACTTTGTCAGTAGCTGATTCCACGGTTCGAATCCGTGACCTTTTGGTCACACGGAGACAATCTTACCATTACTCCAAGGCTCCCCTTCATTGCTACGGCTGCAACTGATTTTCTTTATCATTTGATCATCATTTCCCACCACTTTCAGGCCAGCCAGCTCTTCTCTAGCCTATAATCGATTACATTCCTCACTCCTCAGAGAATGTCGCACTATATACCATCCTAATCAATGTCAACATATCTATAACTGGCCTCCCCAGCACAAACTTGATTGCAAATGTTGTGGTACCTTGTGGGCAATGATTTATAAGTAAAGATCTAGTACCGTACTATCATAAAAGGAGGACATTTTTGGAGTGGGGCACCTTTTATTTCAATCATGTAAACCAACAACGCTCTGAAACCCTTCCCACACATTCAAAAATATAACAAGTATGGAGCATTTCACTTCTAAAGGGCGAGACTAAACGTTCAATTCAGGCTTGTGCCCATACATATGCTACCCAGATGATCATCAACAATGAAAATCCCCAGAAAGCATGAAACCGTTTTTGAAGGCAAATTAATCCAGAAGTTAGGAAGACCGATTCCTCTCCCATGCCTATACCAGAGAATTAGCCCCAAAACTATAAATCCGATTATTGCAACCTTTACAAGCAACAGAACTTGATAAGGAAATGCGTCGAACAGTGGGAATACAATATCCTTGACAATTTCAAGAAGTAAAAATGACTAGAATTTTTCATTCCACGATACAAAAATTGTGAACAGGAATCAGAAAAACCAAAAAATGATCCAACGAACATACTGCATTGCAGCACATAATTGAACAAACGATTGATGACAGTCAAAGTGATTTTTTTTAAAAAAATAAATGGGAGTTGTGAGAAAGCAAGTGATGATCTTACTGAAACTTGGAGAGAGAACGCCGAGCCTGGATTAAACGCGACATGGCGGGGGAGTTGGGGCGGTGAATGTGGGTGTGATCGGAGGAGAGGCAAACCGGGCAGACAACTCTTCAGGGCAGTTCGTTTGTTGTGCAACCGGAACGAAATAGTAGCAAAGTAGCAGAGTGAGGAAATGTCTTAATAAAAAGAGAAGTTGCAAAATGAATATGATGGAGGGGCTGCCGCGTAGGCACGCGTCGTGTACATATGGCGCAAATTCAGCTTCGCGAAGTTTGGTGGAGAGAGGACTCACAGGTTAAAGGTCCCGAGGGTCGTTATGTATGGAAACTTAGGCCCTCGGCGTTTTACAAACTCAATCAAAAAAGTTTAGAAATACATTATATAATTATCACATCCCTTCGCAAATTAGACGACGGTATCTGCTTTTTTTCAAATTCATTCTCATAAAATAACGTTATATACAATTTATAAATGGAATAATTTTAGAAAATAGGCATAAAGTACTTATCTAGTCTTAAAAAATAAATTTTGAAAAAGACAAATATTTAAAATGTGCAAGTTATACCATTATAATCTTAGTGAACTAGAATTCACGCTATAAATGCATCATTAGATATAAGAACCTTACGCCAATTCTACCTCATCACCCCCTCCAACAACCTGTACATGAGAAATGTACTAAACCTTTATGGCTCATTGGCTTACATTATGAGCATATCATTTTCTTCTCTGAGCTGCTACCTTTACTAGTTAATTAATTGATGGCTCCATGTATTGCCCAGAGATTTGCTCATTACATATACATAAGCTAACTGATGTTGATTATTCTTGGCTACAGAATGATAAGATGCTCTATGTGATGTCGTTTCGAGCTTATATGTCATTTTTGCATGTTTTTGTTATTCATGTAATGTTATGTAATGCTATGCAGTATCCCTACTAACCCATGGTGATATAAAAGCCCTGGTCGATTGACTTAATCATAAAATATTTTTTTTTCATGCTTTAGGACGAAATTGGTTCAATTGTGTACCTTGACTCGCGTTCACAGTTGTTATATATAAAAGGTCCCTTAGATGCCAACTTATGTGCTTCAATGTAAAGTGATTTTTGTTTTAACTTTTGTTCTAACGTAAGTTTGAAAAAGGTATCCATGCCAACTTAGTTGCTCCTCTTCTATGTGTTTTGCCCTTGACGCCTTAATATATTGAGTAGACACTTGAAGAGGATCGACAGGGAGGAGATTGGATACCATGTATAAACCTTTTGTTTTACTGACTTAAAGAGTCATATTAGTTGTAAAGTATAATTTTGGATTCTATTGTGAGTTTAGACGGTTTGTGCCATGTGTATGCCTGTGTTTTACTATACCCTAAGCTTCAGAATTTCGAGGACAAAATTCTTTACAGGGGGAAAAGTGATAACCTTAGAATTTAGAACGTAGTTAGTTATTGAAATTAATAATTCTATTAGCTATGTTTATTATATAAGTTTTATTAGGCTAATATTTGCGTGTTAATTGGGAATATTAATTTGTTTGGATTAGTTTTTGGAACTTCTCAATTTAGCTCATAGCTTCTTGAAATTCGCGAGTTAATTAAAATTCGCAAGGTGTCTTCACTTGTGCGCTAGAGCCCGGCAACCACCAAGGGCCACCCGAAACAAGGACCCGAGGGTTAGGGTTTGGAACCCTCAGCACAACCACCACCAAACCAACACCATCACTATCGCGACCTGCACACATGAGATTTGAACTCAGCTGAAATTGCCCAGTTAGCCTAAGAATTGGGTCCTTTAGCTTGGATTCAAGGTGGGTGATTCTTAAATTCCTAAACTACTCTGTCGTCTGACATTGCTCAGCTAGTAGGTTGAGGTTGACATTACTTGTCTATACTATGAGATAATTTTAAAGGTATACGCGCACTTCTTCTGTTGTGTGCTTTGGAACTCCAAGTAGCATCCCAACCATGGAGTTTGTTGAACAATTGTGAATTTCGTACACTACTCTGTCTAACTATTCAACAATGGTGAGGTTGATGTTGAACTAGGTCGCACGATGGTCCCTCAGAAGGACATGTAAGTATGTGTCGCCAGTCTATCCACTAAACCAGATGGCTATGACATCTCTAGTGATAGGTATGTGCACTCTAGAGTGTATCGAGGGGCAGGGGTTGGGTTAATGTCATATGCCTCCTACGTACCATCTCTTTCCATCATATGTTCGAGACAAAAGCAACGCTTCACATCCGCCCATATGCTTTGCCTACACTCTGGGGCCCACTGTGAGTCGAACTCCTTCACTATAGGCACTTGCCCTAGGATAAGACAACTGAATGGCAACATGCACTTTAGAGTCATTAAAAGCAATCGATATTCCATGATGAAGTCATTCCATGAACGAATAGGGAAGTCCATGAACATCTACAATGTGACATTATTAATAGCCATGAAAGTATTGTCCTTAACCCACCTCAGCTGGTAGGTTGAGGCTGTTGTCTAGGGATCCAACCATTGCAATTGGAAGATGGTTGCTAGGTGTATTTTGTGCCTTATAAAATAAGGTTTTTGGGCATTTCATTAACATTTGTTACCACCTACAAACATGAAATGATGCCATGTATAAGTAACGTAGTTGTGTCACGAGGGACATGATTTAATTTATTTTTTACCCAACCTCCAACCAACTATTGTACAAGCCAATGTCATCAATGTGTCAAGTAATGGCCAACATGGTCAACTCCTCATGCTTTAGAGGGCTTCACAAATATAGGTGGCTATGTTGACAAACATAAGGCACTAGGGGCAATTATTACTAACATATTATATGCTCTCAAGTAGAATAAACTACATTACTTAAATAATAATAAATGCTCCACCGGGGAAGGAATTAATGAGCTCAGTGTTGTACAATTTAAGCCACCATGACCACGCCTCCTCAATCACATCTTACATTACCATGTAGGGCCTAAATATGTTGAGCTTCTCCACATCTAGCGGGAAGTAGGGCAAAGTTGGAACCAACTTCATTGCACCACCAACACAATACAAATTTAAAATAGTATTTAATGCACCTAACCCCTCTTGTTCCATTTCAATTAATGCAGGTATGGAGGCCACCTACAAGTACTCTGCAACCACCAATCCACTTTTTATTAAATTGGACAGCTTGAAAGAAGACAACAAAATTATGGATATCCCAGGTGATGTAACTAAAGATGTTAGGATCATTTGAGATTGTAGGCATCTTATTGACGCAATCCCAGCCGTGAGTGACCGGTTCTGTAGGCACACAGTATGCTACTAGGTACGTACAATTCGTATTTCTTTTCAGTTGAGTTTACCATTACATCCTGACATTCGAAACTCCATCTATCCCATTATCATCCCTAATTGCATTGCATTGTACTACACTATCTTAGCGAATGTGTGCCCACTTCAAGTGGGCTCATGACCTCCTCACCTGTGTAGAGAGGGCTTTTTCAATGACTTGGGAAAGTGAATGTCAGATGCTGAGGTGTCAAAAGCTCACAACTCTGGCAACCTGGGACCTTCACGGGCAACTAAAAGTGGGGTTGCATCATGCTATCAATGGAAAATTGTTGTGGATAACTGTGTTTGTAATGGCATTGGCCATGTCTGTAATTGTTCTAGGTAGGGTGGTGTTGACCACTACAAAGTAAGGCACCATGTTGTTCTGCTCATGATTGAACCATGCAATTTTTTTTTTGGTCAAGTTTCATGTAATGATGTCGCTTAACCATTGTGAAATAGTTGAAGTTGACAATAGTCTACTCCATCGAAAGACTTGTTGAACCTCAATTATGTACGAAAAGTGTTGATGCATTTAAGGCCCTTTTATGTATTATATCAAACTTTTGGGATACGCAATCCTCCCCAGCCCATGGGTCAAACCTATATTTTTCAATGTGTACATTTGTTTACTTGTCCAACAACTTGTTTACTTGGGCACAAGGTTGGAGAAGATGCTTTAGTACGTTACGTTGTTTCACTATGTGCTTCTGTATAATGTGACAAATATTTATTTGTTGCTTTACTATGCCCACATATTTCTATGCTGATTGCTCATATTAACAGACCCATCCATACATTCAAAGTTTCCAAACATGTCAAACATCTTAGGGTAATAGGGATAATAGAAGATAATATCCCCACATATTGCCAGCAAATATCCCGAGATATTAGTCGTGAACATCTTGGGTTAACATCAAGGAATATCCTGAGGTGTCAGCAGTAAACATCATGGGATAACAGAAAAGAATATCCTGCGATGGCAGCAGTAAACATCCCAAGGTGTGACAAGGGTTACACTAAAAACAACATCCCTATTCCCTTATACGACCTAGGCATTTCCCCAGCGATGAAGAGCAACACATTACCAAAGTAAGCCGTCACAACTATTCATACAACTATACAAAAATAAGTACAAGCATCCTAGGATAATAACACGACGTTTATCCCAGGGTACAATAATAGCAGTTTGGTCAACAAGGACAATAGTGTCCATCACATAAATTATCCAACATCACAATCAAGCACCATTGGGGTTCATGTAAATTGGTGTCCACCGTAACCTAACGTAAGGATGAAACAAGTTCAATGGAATATGCCATAAAGGTAACGAAGAACGATAAGTTACATCAATCTGCCATAACGAAAATGACACTTTCATAAATTCGAGTATGAACAACATCTAACCTTATAGGGAATCTGGAAAGTGTGCAATCTTTCCTTGCAATAGGCTTAGCAAGCACTTATCCCTCATATGCTTCACATCACTTAGGTTGAAGCACAATCCACCAACATTCATGGACAACAAGTCCATGGCGAGGATAAACAACCCACAATCATGGCTGCTGCATTGAAAACATCAAACTAATTTAGCACTTAGCACAACAGCCAAACATGAAACATGCATAAGGGAGTGCCTCTATAGTACTAAGTGCGTACTATCTTGTTATGGACATTGCGGTCGTTTGATCAGCCAAGACACTGGCGCCATGAACTCCTGGAAACACATCAATGACATACCGATGTTGCATCTCTACACGCAATATCGTACCCAACACTTTAGAAACTTAAACAACATTATAAGCATATCAAATTAAGTTTTCCGTCATCCACCACTTACCCCATCATGGAACACCTCCTCTTGCTATTGATCATTTTGCACCAAGGACTTATACACAACATACCGCCTCCGCTACAAATTAACGGTCATCAACAACCAATGTATTCTAGGTTTATCAAACAAGGGCATAAACAACTCCAATGACATTGCAAATAAAGTACACAGTTAGCATGCCATAGTGCCTATTAAGTACATGATTAATTAGCCAAATTACTTGACTACTTACATATCGAAGGTTTCGATGGCAATGCTTCTTCACATACACCAATATCTTCCTCAAGGTATCTTTACCCCTCCTAAACATATGCTATAATGCATGCTCCACTTATACTGTTAATGACCAATGAATGAAATCAAACATCTACTGCACTTGCATAGCCTTGCCCATCCA
>JACYFF010002017.1:4487385-4502601 GCA_017589665.1 Selenicereus undatus | reverse complement strand
TATGTATATGTATATGTATATGTGTGTGTGTGTGTGTGTGTGTGTGTATATAATGATGAATTTTAAATTTTAGTGGTCTTCAAAATTGGGTGAGAATAGTGACTATGAAAGGTTATACCAGAGACTTGACACCAAAGAAGGTGAGAAGGAGGTCGTTAAGGTAGCAAGGGCTAGGGAGAGGCAAACAAAAGACTTGGGTAACGTAAGGTGTATAAAAGATAAAGATGGCAAGGTTATAGTAGAGGAGGCAGAAATAAAAGAAAGATGGAAAAGCTACTTTTATAATGTCTTTAATGGTGAATTGATTGAAAATTCAGAGGGGAGGGAGCAAGGTTGTTGCGAGAGGCAATCCAACTATCACTTTTGCAACTCGATAAGAGAAGATGAGATTAAAGAGGCCCCAAGGAAGATGTCTAGTGAAAACATCGTGGGCCCAAACCAAATACTTATGGAAGTGTGGAAGAGTTTGGGTTAAGAGGGAATAAAGTGTTTAACAGAGTTATTTAATGACATGTTTAGGACTACAAAGATGCCCCTAGAATGGAGACATAACACATTTATCTCTTTCTACATGAACAAAGGTGATATCCAAAATTGCAACAACTATAGAGGTATTAAGCTGCTTAGCCACACTATAAAATTATGATAAAGGGAGATTGCCCGTAGATTGAGGAAGGATATTTCAATCTCAAAGAACGAGTTTGGTTTTATGCCTGGTAGATTGATGACAAAGACAATTCACCTCATTAGAAGGCTCATGGAATTGTGTAGGGATAGGAAAAGGGATCTCCGCATGGTGTTTATAAACTTAGAGAAAGCCTATGATAGAGTACCGCGAGAAGTGTTATGGAGGTACTTGGAGAAGAAATGAGTGTCGGTTGCATATATCCAAGTTATCAAAGATATGTACGAGGGCATTAAGATGATTGTTAGGACCTTCGGAGGAGACACAAATGAATTTCCAGTTGATATTAGACTACATCAGGCATCAACTCTAAGTCTTTTTCTTTTCGCTTGTGTAATGGACGAACTCCCTAAAAGGATCCAAGATGAAGCACCATGGTATATGTTATTTGCGAATGATATTATTCTTATTGATGTGACTAGGGATGAAGTTAACATTAAGTTAGAGCGATGGATACATGCCCTAGACTCTAGAGGTTTTAAATTCAGTGGATCAAAAACTAAACATTTACAGTGTAGTTTCAGCGGAGGAGAAGAGGACAATAGAGAAGTCACCATTGATGGGGTAGTAATACCAAGCATTGAGAAGTTTATATATTTGGGCTCGATCATTGAAGAGAAAGGGGATATTGATGAAGACATTAACCACAGTATGAAAGCGAGATGACAAAAATGGATAATGCTCCAGGAGTGTTGTGTGACAAAAGGATACCGATAGGATTAAAAGGTAAAATTTATTCCATGGTAGTTATATCAGTATTGTTGTATGGCACAGAGTGTTGGCCAATAAAAAAAATCCGAGACAAAAGATTGTTGGTAGCAAAGATGAGGATGACTACAGGGATGTGCGGCCACACGAGATGGGATAGGATGAGGAACGAGGTGATTAGAAACAAAGTTAAAGTGACACCCATAGATGATAAGATAAGAGAGACTAACATGTGAGAAGGAGTGCGAAGGCATTTGTGAGAAGATGTGAGATGACTAACCTACAGAAACGTAGGACAGAGGATGGCATAAGAAAAGCTAGAATGAGGTTATTTAAGTATGATTTGAAATTTTTGCAGCTAACGGAAGACATGACTCATGATAGGAGTCTATGAAGGTCGAAGAATAAGGTTGTAGATCATAGGTAACTAGCTTCTTGGCATTCCTTTGACTGCTAAATGGTAGGAGTATTTTGAATGTGGTACATACTGCTTTTTTTCTAACTTAAATTTGTGGTATTTTTGTATATTAGTATTACCATCTACTCAACAGAATTATCAGCATCCCAATGCCAACGGTTAAGGTATGGTACCTACCTCTCTTGTGATGACTTTGTGCTTTCATGAGGTTGTAAGTATTTCTATTATATTACCTTGCGTCTATCTAAATTTAAGTTATGACATAATTCTAAATTCATGTGTGTCTTTTGAAATTGGCCTCAATGAAGACATAAATGTATGAAGAGGTAAAACTGCCTATATGTAGATCTCTCTAAATCCTCCAAAAGTGTGATTTATAGTAGGAGTTGTTGTAGTGAGAAATTTTTTTTTTTTTTTTTGCTTTGATAAAAGTACAATTTCATGTTGAATAATACTCATTTTTTATGAATATATATTGATTTTAGTGATGAATATGCAAATTATCCCAATAAATGCTTTTGTTTTTGTTGATGAATTATGTGGAGATCTAAGCAAACAAAAGCCAGTGTCGTTTCCAAGTAGATTGATAAAAGCATACATAGAGAAGACTAATGAATATCGGTAGATGATAAACATTTACAAACACATACCTAATTTTGAAAATTCATCTGTATTTTTGTACAATGCATTAGGTTTTTGTAAAATCCATAAGTTTATTACAAATGCACATCAAAATTATTTGATGTACTCAATTCCATATCTATATAGTTTTTACATGAATATATAAATACTCATATTTATTTTTGTTTACGAAATCTACTAAAATAACTGTATAAATGAAAATATTCATCACTTGCATTAAATTCACCAGTCTTGACCATTTAAGTGAAGTGTTCACAGAAAATGTGCTGCTATTAGAAAGTAGAAATAAACACACAAATTCATCAATAATGTTGTACAAATCATTTGCAACGCAAAAATTCATCAGCTTATCATAAAAAAATTTCAGTTAAAAAAATTCAACGGATTGTATAAAGGTTTATTAGCTTAAAAAAAAAACTCATTACTAAGTTACAAAAATTCATCATTCGTCAAACAAAGCTACGAATGCATGATTGAACACCTGCTCATCTTACTTCATTACACCTTATTGCATTACACGCTAGCATATAGGGGTGGGCAATGGACAAGTTGGGATAGGTTAAGGTCCACCTATTTACAGAGTGGGCCGGTTCGGATCATAGTCAGTTTGTTAATTTCATGTAAATAAATGGATCAGGTCGTATCACATGGGCGACCCGCGTTTGATCCGTTTAAAATGGATCAAACTTGCACCAAAAGCATTAGTAATAAGTTTAACTGATTGTAACATGTAAATTAGTATAGGAAATATGTTGAAAAAGTAACGGGTTACTAAACGAATCCTGATTTGAACCGTTAATATGCTTTAAAGATTCGCAAATCTAAGTCAGCCCATTCTCCCCCTCCCCCCCCCCCCCCCCCCAAATGAACGATTCGCAAATATGACGAAATTCAGAATAGCAGATATGATATATTTCTTTTCTGCATCAGTTTTAATGTTGAATTTGAAGAGCTCTCACTATCACAGACTTCATAAGACATTAAACATTTGAAATTTCTGCATTCCATTTATTTGTCGCGAGTTGCATTCTCCTTTTGGTCTTGAAATAGATAAAAAAAACAATTCCTTTTTTTTGGGGGGGGGGGGGGGGGGGAGGAGAGTCGACTATTTGAATGGTGAAAATTTTGCCTTCCACAATCAACGGCATAGTTAGCAGATTCCTATAGCTTTCCCGTGAAATTGGGAAGGTGTTGCTGAGGTAATTCTGCACAATTAATCTTCATAAACTGAAAACCCTAGGAATGGGTTTACATGTGCCAGCCCAGAGGCTAGGGAAAACGACAGTCACTGCTTCTTTCTTATTGCATTTAACACTAAGAACGAACCAATGGACAGCAAAACTCACCCAAGGAAACACAAGAAAGCCAAGCCATAAATTTTCCGTTGGGGACTATCTTTTCTACCTCTTCTGATGACCACTGTAGCGTAGTATACCATGGACATCAACGATGCCAGGTGGGAACACAGGATCAGTTGCGGCTCTCACAGCAACCTTTGCCACAGCTTGTACACTAACTGGAGGAGTAAACAGTGGACCGACTAGTGGCACTTGGGTAAGTGGTCTAGCATGTTGAAGAATCTGCACAAAGTTACAAACTCAGTACCTGGCACAAATCCTTTGCAATTTCCCCAGATTTTAAATCTCTTTTGGGAATAAAGTAAGAAGGTAATGCATATCTTGGGCATCTTTCTGCCCATTACATCCAAATCCCTTGGCTGCCTCCTAATCAGAGTCGAAATGCTTGTCCCCAGATGTAACATCTAACCCTAAATTATAAAGAGTTTCGTTTCTTTGGAGCTTATATGAAAAATCTTTTGATTGCCTACTACTTCACAAGAACATTTCGGTTCATTTCATTAAAACATCAAGACACTTTTTTTTTTTTTTTTAAAGAGCTGTCTTCATCTCACTTTAAAAAAAAGTTGACAGATGCAAATAAAAGATATTTGGCCATGCAAGGGCGTCTCATCCAAAATTAGCTTGCTTTCCAGGTCCATTTTGTAGGCAGGGTAGCCAACTTGCAAGTTGCTATTCGCTACTAAGAGAAATGCCAAGCAAAGATTAAAACACCAAAAATATACAAATGCAAACCATACCATCTCTAATGGAGACCCGATAACCCCTAGTGGCAACTTCATGCTACCAACCCGGCGAGTACCATAGATAAAGCCAGGTCTCAGAATAACGCCTGAGAAAAGACATTCAACAGTTACAGTCATCGCAAACTAAAGTGGAGAATTGCAAACTACGCTACTTCATGATTTCCCAAGCAGTTAAAAGCAATGGTATGCGATAATGCGACTCTAGTAATGGACACAAGACTTTCAATTTAAGCATATCGACGATGGATCACATGTTTAAAAGCTCACCGCCGTAGGGAAATCTAGTCAATAGCTCCGTTTCAGCAGCTCTCTAAAAGGAAACATAGAATAAACAAAAATTCTTGTCAGGAAAAACAAAAAGGAAAAAAAAAGATGGGCGGGGGGGTTTGTAAGAATTTGCAACTACTTTCCACTGAGTCCACCAGGGAGTTGGTGCCAGTGAAAACAGAAGCAAAACGCAAAAGCCAAGGAATAATAAGGTTGATGGTCTGTCAAAAACGGAGAAAGCCATATCTAGGCCCAGAAAGCACAAGCCACATGAAGGTAGTCAATGGCACTCAATGCCATAGTATACGGCAACATGATACATGATGTTCTGTCGAAGAACTTCACTAACTGACAAAAAATCTCTGCAACCTATGGTATAAGATCTTGACAGATTATAACTTTGACTGAGATGAGCAGCCCACGACAGCACAATGACATAGACAAACCTCCCACGGAAAAGCCACTTCTGCTCTTCTTCTGAAACATAGTTGCTAGGAATAGATCGCTCAGGTGTTGAAGGCAGAGCAATAATGTGTTTCACCAAGTAGTTAATTTAATTGAGGATTTTGGGCAGCAGATAGCAGGACAGATTGAGGATCATACGATTCTGCTATATGCAACTGCGGTAGGAACTACTTTAACATAAAGAATGTGAGAGTACAAAAAGCCTGAAGATACCTTTCCTTCATAATATCCCTGTAGTATATAGTTGACCAATCCAAAATCAGCAGCAGAGATGTAGACAAACCTTTTCACGCCTGTGAAGTGACAGGCTACATTGTCAAACCAGAGCAGAAGCAACCGTAAAATAAAAGAAGCCACAAGTTCAAGCATTGCTCAGGAAAGAGAAACCAGCATAAGCAAATGGAAGGATAAGATTCAACACTCCTGCATGGAGCTTATGTTATTTATTAATGTAGGACATGTGCACAAGTGAAGTGGATTTAATATCACACACACGAAAAAAAAGTGATGAAATTGCATGGTAAAAAAGAAATTATGTGGAAAATGGAATTCATCTTGAAAAGGGAAAAACCAGTCACAAAGATTCACATCATGAAATCCTAGTAAATTGCAACAGGTCTCTCACTCTCTCAATCTAGTTTACCTAGAGACATTAAAAATAGAGCTGTCTTCAACAATAAACTTCCTAATCATACAAATTAAAGGATATATAGGGCTAGTCAATAGTAACATTAGCAACATTAGGCAGGGCCAAAGGTATCACATCAACAATGGTGAGACAGAAATATTCAGCTATGCACCTTCATCTTTCAGTTTCCTTCAATTATACACTCCAATTTGCTTGTGTCTCCTTATCCCAGGATAGATGATCTAAGGCATAATTTCAGAAGAGGGCGCTGTCATCTTTGCATGCACTAGATGTGGTGTAACTGTAACAGAAAACTACTTCATTGACATGAGCTCTAAAACTTAAATTTAACCCAGTACATATTTCATATTGGCAAACACCTCTGATATTCTAGGGTGATTGGATTCACTGGTGGTTGACTCTTTCTGGTGAGATCATCAATACACTCAGAGATCATCAAATGAGATCTTTTGAATTCTATTCCCTCTACACCCTCTCTCAGGGAGGAGACTCTAGCCAGTGAACAGAAGTTTAAACTTATATTCTGGCACAAATGACATTCACTTTCTCCTCATTTCCTTCCATGCGTAGATCAAGTCACTAGTGGCTTCATTTCAATGGTTAATTTTCTAATTGGAAATCAAAAGCATTGTAAAGTTCAACTCAAATACATGGGCATCTCTCCTCGTTTTATCACCCTGAAACAAGAAAGCACCCAAGAATTTCAGAGTGTTGATAAGTTTTGGACATAGAAGGGCACTTCTTTGGCAAGGCAACATCATATTGTACAATCTCTCCAACATTTCTTTTGCCGTCTGCCCTCTAATGGAAGCCAATCCCTCAAATCGTATTAGCAGGTCCGATAGCTCCAATACAAAAATCCTTATGTACAAGACCTTCCCCATGAACCTTTTCACATCACATTGTACGGCAGGATCTGTAAAATAGAAGAGGACACTAGCACAACAGGGGGCAGGAACAAAAACCCGTTATCAGGATTGTTTGGTTGAACAAAGCTAGGTCACATTATGGCCACACTTGCTCACAGCTGGCAAAATAGGACAGACGGCAACACCAAGTTAGATAGCAACAAACAGCCTATAGTATTCAATGATTTTCACATCCATCTCGTTTCCATCTTTTGAAGCCAATTTCATTAGACTTAATTCAATTGGATCTCATCAACAACAATACAATGACCCATCTCAATTATTTGAGTTTCATGTTAAAAGGCATTTATTGGAGTGCTACTTGAAGTCTAAAATGCCAATTTCAACAAAAGGGATGAAAAGGGTTCGACTTTGGCAAGAAGTCAGAATTTAGTTAAATTAGCTTGCCCTTGCAAACCACTTCATTTGTTTGCTTCTTGCTGTGAGAATGACACAGATTCCACACCAAAGGTCCAACCCTGGCAAGTCAAGAAGGCACCTAAAATGTTCAACGAAACCAAAGCTTACGATCTGCCTAGCACAACTGGTTCTGTACCTAGTCTCCCGCCCTTCATTTCAATAACATTGGACACATATGAATGTGAGATGCCCTTAATAAGCACAAGAAATCTAATTTCGACGCATAAGACAATCAAAACAGAAGTCAAGTGGGGACCAGCTAATGGCTTAGACCAGAAGACTGCGGTCCTCTACTTTCCAAAAGGTAGAGCCCGAGAAAGAGTGCCTCAAATCAGAGAAATTGCAATCATAAGCGCACCACAACTAACAATCATTTGCTGTAATTCCAATTTTTGTTTTCTGTTATCTGCCTAGTATTTAGTGCTTTGCAGTTGATCAATTTAGCTTTTGGAACCCTTGGTGTATAAAGGATACCCTCAGGGAACATGAAGATCAGACATGACTGAATCTAAGTTGACTTTATATCACTTGCAAAAGTAGTTAGCGAACCTGTAGTTGGTCCTCTAAGTTCATGGTCCAATTGGCTCATCTCACCTGCTTTCGTAGTGTTTCTGTGTCCAAAGAAAGGTTAGCGAACACACCAAGTGTGATAGATGCAGTGCCAAATCCCACCAGCATTTATCCTTTGCTTTGATTCATTACTAGCTCAGCTAGCTCATTCCAGTCCTTTATTATACATCAGCACTGGTTAGAGAAACTACTACCGCCACTTGGGCCTCTCTTACTTCAATTCACATGTTAGGCAAATGAAACACACCTCAAAGAAGCTTGTACTAGTAACTTGAGAAGAAAAAACCCATACTTCTTTAGCCTACTAAGAGCATCAAGGAATCACAACTTCGTAAAAGGGGAAGCATGCTGCAATGTCGTATGATCAAGCACCACGCAGAGCAGGCTAACACAGAGGAACAACGGAAGAATACAACCCCCAGATGCTAGACAAATCATGACGATGGTGGGTGAGTATTTTTCAAGGCTCTTGATGACACCAATACCATTGGATTCTTATTGAGTTCTATAATTAGATAGCCAGCAGCAGCGCTGATCAATTATTTATTTATTTTTTAGCCAATTTTTTATGCAAAGAGTCTCGTCTATGTGATGTGCCTGAATGCTATAGATGATTGCATATTTTTTGAGTTCAAGGTACATTTGTTATAGTCAAGGAACAACTGATTGTGCATGTATGGTTGCCTGAATCCCATTCATATGTCTAAATGATCCTGAGTCATCTGCATGACAAATACCTTAAAGCCTCAACACTAGACTTCAGTGTCCCCAAAGTCTCCTACTCAAGAACCTCGACATGCACATCACAAGAATACCCATGTTAGTGTCATAAAACAAACTTATTGAAAAGTGCTTAGATTGCATTTTATGACACTCTGAACAATTCAATTGAACCTGGAAATTGCGTAGTATTAAGATATCATTAGGTCGTAGAAATATGCATTTCTATAGTGGCTTAGCAATTAGCATAGAACAAATCTTGGTTTAACAAGTTCATACTTGATCCAAGATTTGGCTATGTTATTTGCCCTAAAAACTAATGAATTGTCCAATATGCTTATTTGGGTTAATGAAGTTAATTCTAATTTAATTGACTAACTGCTTTACCAGTCCTCATCTGTTCAACATTCAAAAATCAAGATTAATCTGTTCAACATAACCAATCTTACAGTTGCCTAAATTTGATAAACCCTTTGAGGTGCACACTAGGCTATTGGTAGGTACTTCGAAGAGTTTGTCAAACTCATGTAACTTCAGGACTAGTTCCACGAAGACTGCCAACTTAGGTTTCTTGAGTGCCTCTTGAAAATGGACATCCTTTGTCCATTTTTTTTATCTTTCTTTAAAACATGTGTCAAAAGCATGGATTCAAATGTGACCGAGCCGCGACGAAACGGCCGCGTTGGAAAGGTTTTGGAGTTGGGCGATCCGCATTTTCATGTCACGATGGCTGCGATATGGAACGCGATTGCCGTTTTAGAGCAATTTTGCCGCACCTCTACCGAAACCGAAATCGCGACCGAAACCGCATTTTGAATCCTTGGTCAAAAGCAAGACCTTCTTTGAGCACCCATTGATGATCTTTCAGTAACAGTTTATCAACTATCAACTGTAGAAAGGATCTTGACTCAAAAACCGACTTAGGCGGAAGCCAATCCAAGGTAGCTTTCACCTTCTTCTGGTCCATCCTTACAAGATCTTTGATGATCTATTGTCCAAGGAACAGATTTCCATTTGTGCGGATTCACTATTTCTTTCCAATATATAGTTTATGTTCGCTTAGTTTCTTAAAGACCTTCCTTAAGTGGTTCACATTATCCTCTAGAGTTTGAGAATAGATCACCAGATCATCAAGAAACACTATTCCAAGTCTTCAAAATACTCATAAACAATGGTATTCATTAGATTTCGAAATGTAGCAAACATTGGTTAGCCCGAATGGCATTAAAGAAACTCATAAGAACAATATATGGTTACATAAGTTCTTTTTGGCTCATCACCCTTTGAAATTTTAACTTAGACCAATATCTAAATCTCAGACCCAGCTTAGTCAAGAAAGAGGCCTTAGACAAAGAGATCATCAATCCCTAGAATAGAGTACTTGTTTTTTTATTGTTATCTTGTTTAAGGCACGGTAGTCAATGTGCATCCGCAAGGACCCATATACCTTCTTCTGAAACAACATTGAATCATCGTACGGGGGCTTTAGAAGCCTGCCTCTAGCAACTCGTTGAGTTGCTTCTGGAGTTATTCTAAGAATATCCTATACAGCGATGGGGGGGTCTACCACCAAGCTCCAAATCGATGGCATGATCCACAACACTCCGTGGTGGCAACCTTTTGGGAAATTTTGGTGGCACCATGTCCTTTGAGTCCCTCCACCAACGTAACCTCTTCATTGGTGCTTCCACAGCCTGTCCAGGTTTGGTGGGTAACAAGATAGCGACAAAGATAGGTTCACTTTTCAGAGAATCCTTCACCGACATGGCCAACAGAAATGGGGATTTTTGTTTTTGATCCAGTGAGATTGCTTTCGCAAAGTATGGGAATTGCTCATCCCCAATCAGGATCCCACTAAGGTGAGGTATGGTTGATACCTTGGCCTTCCTCAAGAAATGATTGCCAAGGACAACATCAAAGTCATCCATGGCGACCGCAAGGAAATTCATTCCTCCATCCAACTGCCTAGCCAAAGGGTAGTGTTCTTAAAAAAGACGTGAGAAGTCAAGGCCTAAGAGTTCACAATCTTCATCAAGGAGTCAATAGGAGTAAGGCGAAAATCAAAACTCTTAGCTATCTCCACCTTGATGATGTTGCGTTGTACACCAGTGTCAACCAGGGCCATCACAGCATTCCCATTGATGCTTTATCCTCACATTAGGCCTCTACAAACCTCCACCTTCTCAGGATCATTATTAATTGCACTAAGCAATTCAATGGGATTCACCCACACCGGAATCACATCCTGGTAAGGCTCAATGTCATTGCTCTTCTCCAATATGGAGGCAACTTGGTTGTGTCTAGGATAGTCCAAGTGAGGAGGACCTTGACAAATGTAGCAATCCATCATTCATACCGGCACAACTTCTTGTTAAGGTACTCCTCCAAGAAGGACTTCCCTTATGTTGAGTCCTTGGTGTGAGACTCCTCCTTAGTGTCTCCCATTTCCTCTTTCCTACAAACTTTTTGCCTTTCCCGGAATGTGGCTTCCTATCCTTCTCCCCTTTTCCCATGGATTTCTCCATGGAGGCTTAAAGTCCATGTGGGCCTGATAGCGGAAGGTGAATCCATAACCTTCTATCTATAGAACTAGTTCTAATTGCGTAACCAAGGGTTCAATTTATTTTTTTGATAGGGTCCAAGGGTTTAATTTATTAATGAAATCCAAGAGTTTATCTTCCTTGGACATACCTTTGATGTCCACCAATAAAGATGTGAATGTCTTCACACAGTCGTGAATCGTACCAATTTGCTTTAGTTCATTAATTCGTTAGTTTATCCTGAGCAAAGCCAACTGAAAGTCAACATTTCGCCATCCCTCCACCCCCCCCCCCTCCAAAAGGTGAGGGGCTATGGAACAGAGGAAACCAGCATCCCTGAACGTGGACGTACAATTTCATGCTTTAACATAACACCATATTTCAACATAACACTAATACATGGGTCTGAATGAAGCACCACTTTAGTAATAGGTCCTAAATAAATTCCTAATTAAGCACCACTAAGTAACCAGATATCTTGGGAAGATATGCCCCCCTCCCCCCAAAATTTTTTTAAAAAAAACCATGCAGAACACACTCAGAAGAAAAAAGCCTGACAACCTCCGTCTTTTTCCATCTAGAAATGGGCTGCCAAGGAGCCCTGGTAAATTTCATTTTTTTTCATTTAATACATTACCAGTTGGTTTATTAGTATCCCCATCCCCTCGCTGGGCACCCCAATAGTCTAATGCCTCTCCATTTATGATTATTTTGTAGTATTTCTTCAAAAAGAACCCACTGTCTCCGCTTTTACAGACTTTGATCAGTAATTGGACTTATAAAATAAATTGGATGTTCTTCTTTCACATCACATCACCATAGCACATGTTTTAGTGTTCTCCAACAAGAATAAAGATGCAGAGCCATTGAAAGTTGTTCATAATCAGATTAATATTTTGGTATCCAATCCAAGCATTAGTAACTTTTGCATTAGTATTTGAAGGTGAATTTTACATTTTGATACATTAGACTTGTTTAGAATGACTGTTATCGTACGCATCAACTAATGAAATTTCCTACTTCCCATCATTACAAAATGAAAAAAAACCACGAACAGATTCAACAGTCAAGCAAATTTATGAATGGAACTGCATACCTTTCTCTGCAGAAGCTCCAATTGCATTGATGTTTGCAGTACCATTGATTTTATACATATATGAGCTCGACCCAAAGCCTCCAACACAGGATACCTGCAAGATGTCACTGACTAAATTAAGAAGCCAATCGGCTACAGACGGACCAGCTCTCAGAGTTTGTATCAGCGAGACACTATGCAACCAGGCCAAAACAAGCAAAACTTAATAGGGTGCTAACTGCTAAGTCAGAAAGTTTTGGTAGGACTCAAGACTTGCAACGAGTACCCGACATGGGTGAATGTACTGGCATTGGACTTTGGCCAGTTAAAATGTTTTTCTTTTTCTTTTTTTCGAGTGGACATGAATTAAGTGACAAGACACAAAAGTCCATATCATCATACATTACCAACACAGGTGCTTCAGGTGAAAGAAGTAGAGTTTAAAAGGAACACCCCCTTTACTTTAGTTATGAATAAGTTTTGGAGAGACAATAACAGATTGACAGTTGACTACAAATTCAATCAGCCTGAGGACCAACACAGGGACCATTGTTTCAAAATAATAATCAATTAGTGATGAAGCCTATTGTTTGGTTCAGTCAAGGAGCAAATATTGGGAGACTTACAACAGAAGTGACCCCATCAAGTGCATCCTTAATTGTTTCTGGGTGAAACAGATTTCCTGCAGGCAGGGCAATAAAAGGTAAAACAAAACTCAGTGAATCTTCTCCACTGGTCTAAGCACAAACCTGTAAGATAACAAACCTTGACGCCAATCCACTTTATCAGCCCAAGCTTCATTAATTGATGACCTTCCAGACCTGTAATTAAAAAATGACTAAATAAATGCAAGTAGGCTCGATATTAGGATTACTAAACATGGACTATCCATTCATTTTATTTCTTCAGTCAAAGAAAGTATATCGAGCAAACAGATAGCATAGAGTCAAAAACAGGCAACATTACCAAAGTAACCACGCCTAATTGACTAGATCAATTAGCTAGTGGCCAAATGGAACTGTCGTGGTGCAATCCATACCGCACCAAAAAGGATGTTGGTTCCATTGGACCCTATATTAAAAGACAATGACCGCCTTCTAATACTTACAAAGGGAGCACATGGAAGTCTAGAGACATTTTGCTCTAGTCCACTATAATCCAAGCCAAAGAAAAGTTAGTAAAACTGGCTTTTAAAAAAATCTGAAAAGTTAGACATAACTGTCATGGTGCAATGCAACAAAGAAAACCTCAATAAAATGGTCTTTCTTTTTTATGGTTATTAACTTGTTTTGTGTTTTATATGATGGAGTAACACATAAGGCCCATGTTAGCCTCCAACAAACAGCTCCGGTTTTTAGCTAAATTGGCTGTTGACATGGTTTTTAGATCCTTCCTACACGAGGTCTTGATTTCATATTCTTATCGCCGCATTCAATTGTTCTACAAGGTAGGCCAATAGCATATGAAACATCGACACTTCAGGCCTGAAGGGAATTCGAGTGAGTGGGCATGCTAAGAGCATAACATATTTTATTGAAAAATAAATTAAAAAATAAGACCCTCCAACCCTTGCCTCAAGCTTTTTACTTCCTTATCCTTTCTTTCCTTTTTATTTCTTTCTGTTTTGTTTTTAGGGGGGTTGAGTTTGCTCCTTTGGCATTGGGGTCTTAAAAAACTAACTCAGATAGCAGGCATCAACTTAATATGCTAAGAGAACCAACAAGAAGTGGCTCGCTTAACAAGTAAACAAACTGTTGGAACTTCACGCTTTGGACACAGCACATCGTTGAATACACATTAGAGGTGAACAATGACACTACAGATGAGCCATGATAAGCTCCCTGCTTATACACACGAAGGGCCTGTTCTTTTCATTTGAAAAGTTAAGCTTAAGCTTAAGCCGTAAAAAACTGTAAGGAGCAAGGATTTGTAGGAAACTAAACAAATTTTATAAGCATACAAAGCCTGTAAAGAATTGAATAAAACGAATATGAAGCACAAAATTGAATTTATTAAGGCGACAAGATAATGTAATTTTTCTCTATGACAACAATTTTATATTTGTTTTTAAAGTGTAGAAAAGAATATGTTATCATTAAAATTAACTTTGTGAAAGTATTTTTTATTTCCAGGTGAGATACAAAGGTTATAGTTTTCGAAATTGGCAAATCACAAGATCATTATTATCTAAGGGCAAATAACGGACTATCAACATGAAACAAGTTTAAACTTAGTATGACCCTATTTTAACAGCTATAGTTTATCTCTTGAAACATAAAAACAGAAAGTTGAATAGCCATATTAATTTGGAGGCACAAATACTGCATTGAAGTTTTGTGTTAGTCGTGTGTCTGCTATCGCTATTATACCAAATAATTAGTAGTTTATTTCTTAACCATAAAAGGGAGCCTCATATGATGACTCACACACATTATTAGTTGTGTTAACAAAATATTTATTTCCATTAATATTTCTTTATTCTTCACAGTAAAATAAGATCTTTGATCTTGAAGTTTACATAATTTGATACATTTTAATTCACATAAAACTACCATATGCAAGTAAAAGGATTATTATATAAAAAAAATTTAAAAATAAATAAAATACTGATAAGAATTCCAAAATAGAAAGGGTTGAAAACTGTTACAAGAAGTAGTACACAGCTATAAGCTAAACGCTTTAAGTAGAAACTTATAGGTACTTCAACTTGAAACCCAGCCTCATTTTCACTCCTTATGAGTTAAGACCATATGATCATCTTTTGCATCATAGTTGCATTGATCGCGGTATGCTCCGCTACACGGGGACAAAATTCGGCTACGCAATATGCCACTTATCTAACTTTTCAGTACGGTTATTTTTTAGTGGAACATTTTTGTTGAGGGAGAAAAAAGAGCTAGAGCATGATGATCCTAACCAAGTAAAGAAATTGAAGAAGCTCAGCTTAGCCCACGTTCAAATGAATATGGGCCTTTTCTAAAAAGTCCAACCCAACTCCAGCCGAAGAAAATCCCTAACCCTTTCAAGACTTCAAGTGGTTATCAT